>CAXIVM010002283.1:0-18299 GCA_964035705.1 Porites rus | reverse complement strand
TATGTGGATGGATGGATGGATGGATGGATCGATGGATCGATGGACGGATGGATGGACGGATGGACAAAGAAGGGCAGATAGATTGATAGAGGATGGCAAGACGGATACATCAGATGGACAGAGAACAAAAGAAACAAACATGGAAACGTAAATGTAACAGGAACTAGATAGATGAACAAACAATCAAACAAACAAACAAACAGGGAGACGGACAAACACACAAAATTGTTGGAAGGATTCAGATCGATAAAACGTTTTAGATAGTTTCTGTTCAGTTCTTAAACACACAGTGTTTCTTTCGACCCCTGTCAGAATTGAGGTGGTGTGGCCAACTTTCAAACACCACAGATGCAGTTCAAGTTGCTGAAAGAGTTCAAACAACAGCTCAAGGCGAAGTGTAAGCACTTGCCACACTCCAGTATACATTTGGAGGTCTTTCCAGGAAACCCTTGTGACCTACCTGCCGAATTGTGGAAAAGTGCATACGGAGAGTCGCCTGAGGACGAAGATAAGCCTGTGGGGAACACTGAAGGTGGGGTTACACAGTTACTGATCAAGCGTTTGCAAGTAAGACCTTTGTAAGGGTCATGCAACTTTAGAAGCCACTCTTGTTATTATGCGTGTGTGCATTCATACTATATTGAAGAATCGTTTGTGTGTTTCAGATCCACTCCCAGGTGGTGCGGTCTTTGGAGGGGGACATGCCATTCCGGCTCGCTCCACACATAAAACAGTCCGTGGTGACAAGCCTACCGCCAACATGGCCAACAACGCTGAGCAGTGCCAAGCTTTGATGTTGCGGGCCATGATGAGCATGTTCAATGGATCTTCACCGTTTGCAGCTGGAGGAAACCTAGCAAATCTTCAGCTGTTCGAGAATTCAAGGAAGAGACAGAAGATGATCGAGAACCCTTCCTCTTCGGCTAAAGCTTCCTCTGCTTCACCGCAGAACCCGCAGAACGGCTCCATGCTTCAACTTGAGAATGGTAATGATGCCGAGGTTGCAGAGACCGGCAAACACCAAGAGAAAGAGAATGCAACATCGCAGGCTCGACCTGTTGGTGACATGTTTGAGATACCGGAGATTGCGCCGGCCAAGCCTGCAAAGACAGAAAAAAGAAAGTCGGCAGAGGAGAGCGTCGAGGAAGTGGCAAAGGCGGCCAAAAATCGAGAAAGGGCAAAGAAAGAGAAAAAAGCTGATGATGAGGAGTTGAAGACGCCCAAATCCAAGCCAAAATCGAAAGCCAAAGCGCGTGCAAAGGCTGGCACTTCGCCGCCTGCTAAGGCTGGCAACATGCCGCCTATCGACTCCCCAATGTCAGCAGAGAAGGTGCCGGTGATGAAGCAGGGAGATCCGACTTTGCATTGGCGCGCTGGCAAGGTTCAGCGCAATGGTGGCAATTGGCGCTGCTTCAAGAACCGCACGGATCGCAAGGACAAGAAGTTCAAGATCGGCGCCACCGAGGATGAAGAGAAGAAGAGTTTCATTCGTGCACTCAAGTGGATCGAGGAACCGGAGTGATTGAGTCGATTGAGTGTGCAAATATAGAGATGTTCATGAGAGGGCCGCCTTAGATCTGCTTTCGTGACTGTTGGAGCTTGCGAAAAGAAGGGTTTGTTTTGCTGCAGCTTGCAATAAGTGAAATATAAGTCACGGGTATATGGTTGTGGTGTGGGGCCTGTGAGATCGTTTTCCTAGTTGGCATGGAGGAGACTCGCATTGCATGTTGGGTCTCAAGCCTGCCGTTTCACCTGAACAAACATGTTTCAAGCTTTGCAACTTCATGTTGTTCAGTGTAGACCTCGAATTCCATATATGAGAAGCCTCCGTGGCAAACAACACTTCTGTTCTTAACATACGCCCCCACTTCTGTTTTTCAAGTTTTGCAACTTCTCACAAGCAAACATTCCTTTGAATTACATTGGAAATGCGCACGGAGTCATTTGCTCATGACTTCAACAAGCAGCGGCCGAAACCAACCTTCGCTGCAGAATGTGCGGGCGGGGTACAAAACAGTCTCTCAATCAGCTGTGGCGGCGGTGTTGCAAGACATCAAAGAGAACGGGTTGCCAAAGGCCCATTCTCGATCTGCAATCAAGAGGTCGAGGAACTTGGAGGTGGACATTGAAACACCATATGGGAAAGTGATTGTGACCAAGTCTTTGAAGCTTTCAGAGAAGTACAGGGGTCATCAAACATGGGACTTCCACTTCATCAACCCAGCAGCCTTTCTACATGCTGTCTGTGAACGTTGCGACAATTTCTCTACTGAGTTTTCAGCTTCCCTCAGTTCCAGTCCGCCCTCTTTGGACGCACCTCTTACCATATGTTTCTACGCCGACGAAGTGACGGCTGGGAATCCGTTGGCCAACCGGGTCGCTCGCAAGTTTCAGGTGGCGTATTGGGCTATATGCAATCTTGGTCCGGCAGCCATGAGCTGCGAAAGCCGGTGGTTTCCATTGCTGATGGCTAGGTCAGAATTGGTCAAACTGCTTCCGGGACGCATGGCTCAACTCACCACCGAAGCCCTGCTTTTGTTTCGACAGCCTTGGGATCTCCGGGCAGGCTTGGTCTTTACTTTTGTGAGTGGAGACCGGCACATGGTCTTTGCGGAGCCACAAGTATACTTAGCGGACGAAGCCGCTTTAAAGGAGATCTTCGAGTTCCGTGGCGCATCAGGCACAAAGTTGTGCCCTCTTTGCGTGAACTTGGTGGACCATCGGTCAGAGTTGCATCTATACTCTGATGGAGGCCTTGTCCCTTCCACTTGTTTGGACAGGTCGGCGGTGGAAAGGTCAACTAGGGAGTCAATCCAGTCGATTTTGGAGCTTCTTGAAGATCGGAAGGCGACCGCCTCAAAGACTGGGTTTGCAAAGATTCAGCAGTTTGCAGGCTGGTCTTACAATCCATGGAGCCCTTTGCTGAACACTGACCTGTCCATTGATCTCCCTGCTCAAATTATGTTTGACTGGATGCATACATATTGTGCTGGAGGGCTTTGGGGGTTGGAGGTCGGCTTGCTGTTAGGCCGGCTACAGGCAATTGGATATTCCCAAACAAAGCTCCATGAAGCGATTCAGGAGTTTGTGTTTCCTCGCAGTATTCAGTCCCGAAGTGTGTCAGGCAAACAAGTGTTCTCGAAAGAGCAAACATCAGACATCAAAGCCCAAGCTTCAGAAGTACTTTCTTTGTACTCGGTGATCAGATTCTTGCTCCTGGAAAAGTTCAAGAAAGGTGAACTAGAAGCACTCCTGGCGCCGTTAGACTCATATCTCAAGCTTTGCAAGGTCTTGGACCTTTTGGTTGACACACGCCGTGGTTCAACACAGGGTTGTGAGCTGAGGGACGCCGTCGATTCTCATTTGGAAGCCTTTGTTGCATGCTATTCCACAGACAGGTTCATTCCAAAACACCACTACAGTACACACCTGGGCGATATGCTGCACAAATTCAAGTATTTGATCGCATGCTTTTGCTTGGAGCGGAAACACCGCGAGTTCAAGAGGTGGGCAACCCTGTCAGAGAATACGCCACCAAGTTGGGAACGTGGAGTTCTCAGGGATGCGCTCATAGGACAGTTCCAGGACCTTAAACACGACGCAGACACACCATGTTTTGAAGAGCCGGGGCATGTTTTGAAGAGGCTCCTGCAGAGCGTGTTCAGTAATGAGGACATTGCAGTGTCTGACAGCGCTTGCTATCATCCAGGGGCCATGGCTTACATTTCAGACGTTGTAATCTTCTACTGTGGTGATGCGGCTGCAGTTGGCCAAGTTCAGTTTTTTGCGAAGGTTGAATCAACAAAGTTTGTGTGTCAAATCATGGCGAAGTTGCGGTCAGAACCTTTTTGACAATTCGGATCCTCGCCCAGTGATGTGCCCGTTGGAATCGATCATTGACACTTGTATTCATGTCACGCGTGGTGACAGAGTTGCAATTGTCCCACGCACGACCAGGGATACTTCAAGAGCTGGCGTCGCGTGAAAAGATTGGTGGACAGCCCTGCTCGACTTAGTGTCTGTTTACGATCCTTTTTGTTTGAGACAACCCAATCCGTTAAGACATACAGTATTTGAAGAGAAGGCGCGTTGTGCAAACAAAGACGTGAGACCCAACCTTTTTTGGCGAGTTTGTTCACGCACACAGTGTGTATCCGATACCCAACCTTTTTTGGCGAGTTTGTTTCTGCACACTGTGTTTTCCATATACCGAACCTTGTCCTTGCGAGTTCCTGAATGCGCATGTCATTTCCATGAATCAACCAGTGCAAAATGTAGAAAAGGCATCGCGTCCTGTTCCAAGGCAATGCGCGTGGTTGGGTTTCAATTTTGTCACCTTACAAGAACAAACACGCCTAGAATGGCTGTGCATTTTGCGTGACCTGCTGGACTGCAACGTTCTGGAATGGCTGTGTGCGCGCTTTTGGCGCGTTGGATAGAGAGTGGTGAAGGTTGTGGGGTGGTAGTTGAAAAAACTGTCCGTTACCTTCGACAAAACACAACAGCACCGGCGCAACATGTCACCGTCACCGTCGCCACAGCATTTACCACACCGCAGCGGCCGACGTTTTTCTGGCAACTTTGAAAGAAGAGGTGAACAGGGATTCAGCTGCAACAAACCTGCACTTTTGATACTGGTTTCTTGCAACCTGCTGGGGCTTATGATGCGTAACACCATAGCAGCAACACCCTAGCAAAGCATTTTTTCCAATCAGTATACAAGCCACCCCCGTGGTCCCAAGCAATGGTTTTCCCACTATGTCCAAGACGCGCTCAACGAAGAACGATTTTTACAACGCTCTCACGTAACGGCGCGGCGAAAAATATCCACAGCCCCCATCACTTCAAAACACAGTTTTCATCATGTTACAACCTCTCCACCAGACACTAAGATGACTATATCAGGGAGTGACCAGTCGCGACATGTCATATACCAAAGACACTTTGTGTGTTGTGGACCCACAAAGTTTGTGTTTCACTGTGGGGTGGGGTGTTTGTATGAACTGACAAAATCAGTTGCCTATAATGCATTCAACGCTTTGGAAAAAACATGTACAGCCTGGTAATCCAATTAGCAAGTGCGCCCGGCCCACTTAGCAAGTATGCCCCGGCCCACTTAGGGAGCATGCCCGGCCCACTTAGCAAGTATGCCCAGCCCACTTGGCAAGTATGCCTGGCTTACTTAGCAAGTGCGCCCGGCCTACTTAGCAAGTCTGCCCCGGGAACATAGCAAGTGTGCTGCCTCACTTAGCAAGTGAACCTGGCTAACTCAACAAGTCTGCTAGGCTCAGGTACTGAATCTACACTGGGCCACTTGTCTGAGTTACCTGTAACTCAGTTAGCGGCGCAGTTGCGTAAGCTCGCCAACCAAGTCAATAACTTCCCCAAGTGACATACTATGTTGGCCAAACCAGCCAACCAAAAAGCAACCAAGCCGACCATCCAAGCAGTGGCCAGCAACTGGCATGCAGGGGCAAGCACCACCACCACCACAGCAGCAGCAGCAGCACCAGGAGCAGCCTGGACAGCAGTCATTCATTGGCATGCAGGGGCAACCAATCTCACAACTTCAGCAGCAGCAGCTGCTGCCCTGGACAGCAGCAAGCCATTGGCATGCAAGGGCAACCAACACAACAACTGCAGCAGCAGCAGCAGCAGCAGCAGCAGCAGCAGCCTGGACAGCAAGCAACAGGCATGCAGTGGCAACATGGCCCACAACTTCAGCAGCTGCAGCTGCCTGGACAGCAGCAATCCATTGGCATGCAAGGCCAAGGGCAGCCAACACCACAACAGCAGCAGCAGCCTGGACAGCACCAAACCATTGGCATGCAATGGCAGCAAGGCCCACAACAGCAGCATCAGCAGCAGCAGCAGCCTGGACAGCAGCAAGCCACTTGCATGCAAGGCCAGCAAGGCCCACAACAACTCCAGCAGCAGCACCCTGGACAGCAGCAAGCCTTTGGCATGCAAGACCAACAAAGCCAACAGCAGCAGCAGCAACCAACACAACAACTTCAGCAGCAGCTGCCTGGACAGCCACCAGATCCCCAGCAAGCTGCACAAGGCAATGGCTTTTGGCAGCAGCCACCAAACCAGCAGGCTCCACAATTTCCACAAGGCAATGGCCAGCCACCAGGCCCACAGCAGGCTGCACAAGGCAATGGCTTTCAGCAGCAGCCACCAAACCAGCAGGCTCCACAATTTCCACAAGGCAATGGCCAGCCACCAGGCCCACAGCAGGCTGCACAAGGCAATGGCTGTCAGCAGCAGCCACCAAACCAGCTGGCTCCACAATTTGCACCACTACCTGCACAAGGGAATGCCCAGCCTCAACAGCAGCCATCAGACCCCAGCAAGCTCCACAAGGCAATGTCCCTCAGCATCAGCCAGCAGCTGCACAGGGGAATGGCCAACAGCAGCCATCAGACCCCCAGCAAGCTCCACAAGGCAATGTCCCTCAGCATCAGCCAGCAGCTGCACAGGGGAATGGCCTTCAGCAGCCACCAGACCCCCAGCAGGCTGGACAAGGCAATGGCCCTCAGCAGCAGCCACCAAACCACCAGCAGGCTGCACAAGGCAATGGCCTTCAGCAGCCACCTGACCCCCAGCAGGCTGGACAAGGCAATGGCCCTCAGCAGCTACCAGACCCTCAGCAGGCTGGACAAGGCAATGGCCCTCAGCAGCAGCCACCAATCCCCCAGCAGGCTACACAAGGCAATGGCCCTCAGCAGCCATCAGACCCCCAGCAGGCTGGACAAGGCAATGGCCCTCAGCAGCAGCCACCAAACCTGCAGCAGGCTGGACAAGGCAATGGCCCTCAGCATCAGCCACCAGATCACCACCAGGCTGCACAAGGCAATGGCCTTCAGCAGCCACCAGGCCCCCAGCAGGCTGGACAAGGCAATGGCCCTCAGCAGCAGCCACCAAACCCCCAGCAGGCTGCACAAGGCAATGGCCCTCAGCAGCCACCAGACCCCCAGCAGGCTGCGCAAGGCAATGGCCCTCAGCAGCCACCAGACCCCCAGCAGGCTGGACAAGGCAATGGCCCTCAGCAGCAGCCACCAAACCCCCACCAGGCTGCACAAGGCAATGGCCCTCAGCAGCCATCAGACCCCCAGCAGGCTGGACAAGGCAATGGCCCTCAGCAGCTACCAGACCCTCAGCAGGCTGCACAAGGCAATGGCACTCAGCAGCCACCAGATCCCAAGCAGGCTGGACAAGGCAATGGCCCTCAGCAGCTACCAGACCCTCAGCAGGCTGGACAAGGCAATGGCCCTCAGCAGCAGCCACCAATCCCCCAGCAGGCTACACAAGGCAATGGCCCTCAGCAGCCATCAGGCCCCAAGCAGGCTGCACAAGGCACTGAGGCTACAAGTGCTATGCTGCTAGGCCAGGGCAGTGGGTGACTTTGGACACCAACTTCACCTGGCAACACCCAACCCACTCCCAACTGCATGTTGGTTCATGGAATTGAATAAAGAGACAAAGAGTTGGGAGAGCTGGGATCAACTTAAGCCTGTCAGTGTGCAGCACTGCTAGGTGGAGCTTTTGCAGAAAAGGCCAAGGAGAAGGCCCAGGTGGAGAAGGAGAAAGCAAAGGCAGCTGCAGAGCTTTGGATCAAATCAAATGCAATTGGCCAGGTGACATGGTAAGTATTAGTATAATAAGCCACAAGTCCTTCAAGCAATGGTCCAACCCAGCCAAGGTAAGGTCCTAAGTAGCATGTGAAAAAGTGGTCAATCATCAATGTGTGCTTTTGATTGGGTCTGAGGACAGGGCTAGTGGCAGTGGTGGGAAGAAATGATCCAGCTGACTTGGCTTGCTCTGATGAATGGGCTTGGGCTGGCGCAGTGTTCTTTCAAGTTGGTTGTGTGCAGTGGCAAGGCACCATCATCAATCTAACAGGACTTTGAAAGACTAGAGGCATGTTTTGCTGTTTCTTGCTTAGCTGGGAAGCTTGTCGCTTTGCTGTGATGGGGTGGCCACAAAATGCACATCTTTTTGTGAAATGGACCATGGACCACAATCTGAGTAACAAGTGTCCAAATGGCATGGTATGCAACATAGTAATGATACATTTACCATTTGCATTTGTTTAAGTCAGGGTGGTGGTGCCATGAACTTCATGCCCAAGAGTGGCATATTTATTTAGATGAGGCCTGGTGAGCCTCAGACATTGTGGCCTGGTGAGCTTCATGCATTTAGGCAGTCCATTGAAAGATGGACCTGGGGTACTAACTAAAAGTGGAAAAGGCAAGCAGTGTCTCTAGTGCTAAAATCATTATCCCTGAAATGTGAAAGCTTGGAAAGCTTTGGTGGTTATCATACTTGCATGTTACACAGTTTCAGTCCTAAGGGTGGAACCTGGTTCTGTGAAAGTGGATCCAAATCAAAGAACTTGTGGGCCTTGAAACTACATCAAAGCTGCTGATGTGCTGGCCCAATGAATGTCATGTGGCTGGCCTGGCTCAAACAATATTGGCACCACAGAGTTCTCCAAGGCTTGGGAGGAACCACAGCTGGATTTAATAATGCCATGATTTGGCATATGTCATGTGTGTGTGCCTGGTTCCTGGCACCATAAGCACTTCCATTTATCAGTATACCAAAGTCAAAAGACAATGGTTTTGTCCCTCAGGCAATGTCCCTCAGCATCAGCCAGCAGCTGCACAGGGGAATGGCCAACAGCAGCCACCAGACCCCCAGCAGGCTGGACAAGGCAATGGCCCTCAGCAGCAGCCACCAAACCACCAGCAGGCTGCACAAGGCAATGGCCTTCAGCAGCCACCTGACCCCCAGCAGGCTGGACAAGGCAATGGCCCTCAGCAGCTACCAGACCCTCAGCAGGCTGGACAAGGCAATGGCCCTCAGCAGCAGCCACCAATCCCCCAGCAGGCTACACAAGGCAATGGCCCTCAGCAGCCATCAGACCCCCAGCAGGCTGGACAAGGCAATGGCCCTCAGCAGCAGCCACCAAACCTGCAGCAGGCTGGACAAGGCAATGGCCCTCAGCATCAGCCACCAGATCACCACCAGGCTGCACAAGGCAATGGCCTTCAGCAGCCACCAGGCCCCCAGCAGGCTGGACAAGGCAATGGCCCTCAGCAGCAGCCACCAAACCCCCAGCAGGCTGCACAAGGCAATGGCCCTCAGCAGCCACCAGACCCCCAGCAGGCTGCGCAAGGCAATGGCCCTCAGCAGCCACCAGACCCCCAGCAGGCTGGACAAGGCAATGGCCCTCAGCAGCAGCCACCAAACCCCCACCAGGCTGCACAAGGCAATGGCCCTCAGCAGCCATCAGACCCCCAGCAGGCTGGACAAGGCAATGGCCCTCAGCAGCTACCAGACCCTCAGCAGGCTGCACAAGGCAATGGCACTCAGCAGCCACCAGATCCCAAGCAGGCTGGACAAGGCAATGGCCCTCAGCAGCTACCAGACCCTCAGCAGGCTGGACAAGGCAATGGCCCTCAGCAGCAGCCACCAATCCCCCAGCAGGCTACACAAGGCAATGGCCCTCAGCAGCCATCAGGCCCCAAGCAGGCTGCACAAGGCACTGAGGCTACAAGTGCTATGCTGCTAGGCCAGGGCAGTGGGTGACTTTGGACACCAACTTCACCTGGCAACACCCAACCCACTCCCAACTGCATGTTGGTTCATGGAATTGAATAAAGAGACAAAGAGTTGGGAGAGCTGGGATCAACTTAAGCCTGTCAGTGTGCAGCACTGCTAGGTGGAGCTTTTGCAGAAAAGGCCAAGGAGAAGGCCCAGGTGGAGAAGGAGAAAGCAAAGGCAGCTGCAGAGCTTTGGATCAAATCAAATGCAATTGGCCAGGTGACATGGTAAGTATTAGTATAATAAGCCACAAGTCCTTCAAGCAATGGTCCAACCCAGCCAAGGTAAGGTCCTAAGTAGCATGTGAAAAAGTGGTCAATCATCAATGTGTGCTTTTGATTGGGTCTGAGGACAGGGCTAGTGGCAGTGGTGGGAAGAAATGATCCAGCTGACTTGGCTTGCTCTGATGAATGGGCTTGGGCTGGCGCAGTGTTCTTTCAAGTTGGTTGTGTGCAGTGGCAAGGCACCATCATCAATCTAACAGGACTTTGAAAGACTAGAGGCATGTTTTGCTGTTTCTTGCTTAGCTGGGAAGCTTGTCGCTTTGCTGTGATGGGGTGGCCACAAAATGCACATCTTTTTGTGAAATGGACCATGGACCACAATCTGAGTAACAAGTGTCCAAATGGCATGGTATGCAACATAGTAATGATACATTTACCATTTGCATTTGTTTAAGTCAGGGTGGTGGTGCCATGAACTTCATGCCCAAGAGTGGCATATTTATTTAGATGAGGCCTGGTGAGCCTCAGACATTGTGGCCTGGTGAGCTTCATGCATTTAGGCAGTCCATTGAAAGATGGACCTGGGGTACTAACTAAAAGTGGAAAAGGCAAGCAGTGTCTCTAGTGCTAAAATCATTATCCCTGAAATGTGAAAGCTTGGAAAGCTTTGGTGGTTATCATACTTGCATGTTACACAGTTTCAGTCCTAAGGGTGGAACCTGGTTCTGTGAAAGTGGATCCAAATCAAAGAACTTGTGGGCCTTGAAACTACATCAAAGCTGCTGATGTGCTGGCCCAATGAATGTCATGTGGCTGGCCTGGCTCAAACAATATTGGCACCACAGAGTTCTCCAAGGCTTGGGAGGAACCACAGCTGGATTTAATAATGCCATGATTTGGCATATGTCATGTGTGTGTGCCTGGTTCCTGGCACCATAAGCACTTCCATTTATCAGTGGTGGTGGGTGAGCACTCAGACTCAGGAGCCATAGCTGGCTGGGCACCATTGATTGGGGTGCTACCATTGGCTGGCTTGCAACTTGGCGTCAATTAGTTATTGAATTGGCCAGTAGTGTAGCCAATGCAAAGTAACTAGAATGTAATTTGAAGGGGGGGACCATATCCAGAATGAGTGACACCAGAGGGAAATTGCCAATGGTAAACACAAGAGGGAAAAGCAAGCAGGCCAAGCATGGAATGAATGAATGGAACACTACCAATGCTGAAGAATCACACCTTTTAAAGCAGTGTCAGCAGTAGATCCCTGAGGTTTGTTTGGCCATCATCACACTGCTGGCTTGGTGCAGGTGGCTTGGTTAACAATGCAGGTGCAAACTGCCAGCCCTGTGGCACAGTATATACAGTTATAGTGTCAACAATATCAGCGCACAGTATCTAGGTAAAACCCTTCAAGAATGAGTATAATATACTTAGCTGGAACCTTGCAACAGCCCAGCTAGGAGAGTGCCAAGACCTCTAACCATGATGTTTGTGATGATGCTTTGCATTGTGTCTTTTCTTCATTAGTATTATTTGTAGACAACCTGTAACTGTAGGAACAAAACATGGCACACAAACCATTTAGGGACTGTGGACTCATTCAGCTGTTTGAGGACATTGTGGCACCATCCTGGGCAGCCATTCCTGAGCATTGTGGCTGAGCCCCTCAGATGCACAACAATGCTTGAGTCAGCAAGCACAGGAGATGAACAATGCTTAGTGTCAAGCCTTGGTTAGTTGGGAGGAATAAGAAGTAGAGGAGTAGACTAAACTAAAGCAAAGGGGCCAATGGCATGCAAGATCATGCAAGCCATGCCATGCACCAATACCTTTCATTTGGAAGCCTGCTTCATTGAGGCTCTTGGCTCTTGGCCTCTTGATCTTGTGGCTGGGCAAGAGTGGGTGGTGGTGGCATGTGGGAGGAAGCCATTGTTCAATTCCTTACTTGGTTGCATGGCACCCCAACCCCCTGGAAGGGCAATGTAGACTGCAATCACCATACTAAGTTACTAACCACTTAGTCTACTTACTCACTTACTTACTTACTTACTGACACCCAATGGTGATAATATTGGATGGAGCCCAAAATTAGGGTAGCATAAGAACACTGTTGAAGCCTTAAGCACAGACAGTGGAGAGTGAGTGGGGGGAGGGACACCCAGATTTAGGATGGAATCAAAAACTCAAATTTAAAAAAAGGGCAGCATTTCCTTCCTTTTCAATAGCTGAGGGGTCAAAAGAAAATTAGGCTGGGGGCAATCCCCAAATTTAGGATTTCTTAGGATTTCTTAGGAATACTTAGGATGGCTTAGGATTGGTTAGGAATACTTAGGATGGGTTAGGATCCTGTAGGAATTGCTTAGGGGGGGCTGATGTGGTGTCATGGAAGCATCAAGCCAGGGAGGCCACAGGTGGTAATGGTGTATTACATTAAAGGAAGTGTAGGAACAAAAATTGCTGGTGATGACTGGGTGGCAGGGTGATCCAAATTTAGGATATGGAGCCATTGTGGCAGCTGAGGGAACTATGGGAGATGGGTGACCCAAATTTAGGATATGAGCCAACTATTATGGGAGATGGGTGACCAGTGTGGCAGCTGAGGGAACTATGGGAGATGAATGGCAGTGGCCATCATGGTGGGGTCCAGAAGGAGCATGGCAGGCAAGCTTTGCTACCCCAATGAGCACCAACCCTCATGCTGGTAGCAGCAGTGGCCCTTCTGCTTCTGGTGCTTGGTGCATGAGCAAGGGTAAAGGATGGGGCAAAGGGGCCACTTTGCTGTGGAAAGAATGGTTTTAATTGTTTTCATGGGAAGTGTTCTGGATGGTGACCTTTCAAATTTATGAATTATGTGCATGGTTGATGTGTTCAGAGTCCATGTCTTGTGTGCCTAGGGGCATTGCTTTGGTTGTGGTGGGTGGGGGCCTGCTGCTCACCCATGGCAAGGAAATGAGCCCTTGTCATTGCTCAGCAAACAAATTGTATTTGGTGTGGGCTTGTGGTGTGAAACAGCCACTTAGCAAGTATGCCCCGGCCCACTTAGGGAGCATGCCCGGCCCACTTAGCAAGTATGCCCAGCCCACTTGGCAAGTATGCCTGGCTTACTTAGCAAGTGCGCCCGGCCTACTTAGCAAGTCTGCCCCGGGAACATAGCAAGTGTGCTGCCTCACTTAGCAAGTGAACCTGGCTAACTCAACAAGTCTGCTAGGCTCAGGTACTGAATCTACACTGGGCCACTTGTCTGAGTTACCTGTAACTCAGTTAGCGGCGCAGTTGCGTAAGCTCGCCAACCAAGTCAATAACTTCCCCAAGTGACATACTATGTTGGCCAAACCAGCCAACCAAAAAGCAACCAAGCCGACCATCCAAGCAGTGGCCAGCAACTGGCATGCAGGGGCAAGCACCACCACCACCACAGCAGCAGCAGCAGCACCAGGAGCAGCCTGGACAGCAGTCATTCATTGGCATGCAGGGGCAACCAATCTCACAACTTCAGCAGCAGCAGCTGCTGCCTGGACAGCAGCAGCCTGGACAGCAAGCAACAGGCATGCAGTGGCAACATGGCCCACAACTTCAGCAGCTGCAGCTGCCTGGACAGCAGCAATCCATTGGCATGCAAGGCCAAGGGCAGCCAACACCACAACAGCAGCAGCAGCCTGGACAGCACCAAACCATTGGCATGCAATGGCAGCAAGGCCCACAACAGCAGCATCAGCAGCAGCAGCAGCCTGGACAGCAGCAAGCCACTTGCATGCAAGGCCAGCAAGGCCCACAACAACTCCAGCAGCAGCACCCTGGACAGCAGCAAGCCTTTGGCATGCAAGACCAACAAAGCCAACAGCAGCAGCAGCAACCAACACAACAACTTCAGCAGCAGCTGCCTGGACAGCCACCAGATCCCCAGCAAGCTGCACAAGGCAATGGCTTTTGGCAGCAGCCACCAAACCAGCAGGCTCCACAATTTCCACAAGGCAATGGCCAGCCACCAGGCCCACAGCAGGCTGCACAAGGCAATGGCTTTCAGCAGCAGCCACCAAACCAGCAGGCTCCACAATTTCCACAAGGCAATGGCCAGCCACCAGGCCCACAGCAGGCTGCACAAGGCAATGGCTGTCAGCAGCAGCCACCAAACCAGCTGGCTCCACAATTTGCACCACTACCTGCACAAGGGAATGCCCAGCCTCAACAGCAGCCATCAGACCCCAGCAAGCTCCACAAGGCAATGTCCCTCAGCATCAGCCAGCAGCTGCACAGGGGAATGGCCAACAGCAGCCATCAGACCCCCAGCAAGCTCCACAAGGCAATGTCCCTCAGCATCAGCCAGCAGCTGCACAGGGGAATGGCCTTCAGCAGCCACCAGACCCCCAGCAGGCTGGACAAGGCAATGGCCCTCAGCAGCAGCCACCAAACCACCAGCAGGCTGCACAAGGCAATGGCCTTCAGCAGCCACCTGACCCCCAGCAGGCTGGACAAGGCAATGGCCCTCAGCAGCTACCAGACCCTCAGCAGGCTGGACAAGGCAATGGCCCTCAGCAGCAGCCACCAATCCCCCAGCAGGCTACACAAGGCAATGGCCCTCAGCAGCCATCAGACCCCCAGCAGGCTGGACAAGGCAATGGCCCTCAGCAGCAGCCACCAAACCTGCAGCAGGCTGGACAAGGCAATGGCCCTCAGCATCAGCCACCAGATCACCACCAGGCTGCACAAGGCAATGGCCTTCAGCAGCCACCAGGCCCCCAGCAGGCTGGACAAGGCAATGGATGGCCCTCAGCAGCAGCCACCAAACCCCCAGCAGGCTGCACAAGGCAATGGCCCTCAGCAGCCACCAGACCCCCAGCAGGCTGCGCAAGGCAATGGCCCTCAGCAGCCACCAGACCCCCAGCAGGCTGGACAAGGCAATGGCCCTCAGCAGCAGCCACCAAACCCCCACCAGGCTGCACAAGGCAATGGCCCTCAGCAGCCATCAGACCCCCAGCAGGCTGGACAAGGCAATGGCCCTCAGCAGCTACCAGACCCTCAGCAGGCTGCACAAGGCAATGGCACTCAGCAGCCACCAGATCCCAAGCAGGCTGGACAAGGCAATGGCCCTCAGCAGCTACCAGACCCTCAGCAGGCTGGACAAGGCAATGGCCCTCAGCAGCAGCCACCAATCCCCCA
This sequence comes from Porites rus, assembly GCA_964035705.1. Taxonomy (NCBI): domain Eukaryota; kingdom Metazoa; phylum Cnidaria; class Anthozoa; order Scleractinia; family Poritidae; genus Porites; species Porites rus. The sequence continues at coordinate 3,306 of CAXIVM010002283.1, read as the reverse complement.
GCAGGCTACACAAGGCAATGGCCCTCAGCAGCCATCAGGCCCCAAGCAGGCTGCACAAGGCACTGAGGCTACAAGTGCTATGCTGCTAGGCCAGGGCAGTGGGTGACTTTGGACACCAACTTCACCTGGCAACACCCAACCCACTCCCAACTGCATGTTGGTTCATGGAATTGAATAAAGAGACAAAGAGTTGGGAGAGCTGGGATCAACTTAAGCCTGTCAGTGTGCAGCACTGCTAGGTGGAGCTTTTGCAGAAAAGGCCAAGGAGAAGGCCCAGGTGGAGAAGGAGAAAGCAAAGGCAGCTGCAGAGCTTTGGATCAAATCAAATGCAATTGGCCAGGTGACATGGTAAGTATTAGTATAATAAGCCACAAGTCCTTCAAGCAATGGTCCAACCCAGCCAAGGTAAGGTCCTAAGTAGCATGTGAAAAAGTGGTCAATCATCAATGTGTGCTTTTGATTGGGTCTGAGGACAGGGCTAGTGGCAGTGGTGGGAAGAAATGATCCAGCTGACTTGGCTTGCTCTGATGAATGGGCTTGGGCTGGCGCAGTGTTCTTTCAAGTTGGTTGTGTGCAGTGGCAAGGCACCATCATCAATCTAACAGGACTTTGAAAGACTAGAGGCATGTTTTGCTGTTTCTTGCTTAGCTGGGAAGCTTGTCGCTTTGCTGTGATGGGGTGGCCACAAAATGCACATCTTTTTGTGAAATGGACCATGGACCACAATCTGAGTAACAAGTGTCCAAATGGCATGGTATGCAACATAGTAATGATACATTTACCATTTGCATTTGTTTAAGTCAGGGTGGTGGTGCCATGAACTTCATGCCCAAGAGTGGCATATTTATTTAGATGAGGCCTGGTGAGCCTCAGACATTGTGGCCTGGTGAGCTTCATGCATTTAGGCAGTCCATTGAAAGATGGACCTGGGGTACTAACTAAAAGTGGAAAAGGCAAGCAGTGTCTCTAGTGCTAAAATCATTATCCCTGAAATGTGAAAGCTTGGAAAGCTTTGGTGGTTATCATACTTGCATGTTACACAGTTTCAGTCCTAAGGGTGGAACCTGGTTCTGTGAAAGTGGATCCAAATCAAAGAACTTGTGGGCCTTGAAACTACATCAAAGCTGCTGATGTGCTGGCCCAATGAATGTCATGTGGCTGGCCTGGCTCAAACAATATTGGCACCACAGAGTTCTCCAAGGCTTGGGAGGAACCACAGCTGGATTTAATAATGCCATGATTTGGCATATGTCATGTGTGTGTGCCTGGTTCCTGGCACCATAAGCACTTCCATTTATCAGTATACCAAAGTCAAAAGACAATGGTTTTGTCCCTCAGGCAATGTCCCTCAGCATCAGCCAGCAGCTGCACAGGGGAATGGCCAACAGCAGCCACCAGACCCCCAGCAGGCTGGACAAGGCAATGGCCCTCAGCAGCAGCCACCAAACCACCAGCAGGCTGCACAAGGCAATGGCCTTCAGCAGCCACCTGACCCCCAGCAGGCTGGACAAGGCAATGGCCCTCAGCAGCTACCAGACCCTCAGCAGGCTGGACAAGGCAATGGCCCTCAGCAGCAGCCACCAATCCCCCAGCAGGCTACACAAGGCAATGGCCCTCAGCAGCCATCAGACCCCCAGCAGGCTGGACAAGGCAATGGCCCTCAGCAGCAGCCACCAAACCTGCAGCAGGCTGGACAAGGCAATGGCCCTCAGCATCAGCCACCAGATCACCACCAGGCTGCACAAGGCAATGGCCTTCAGCAGCCACCAGGCCCCCAGCAGGCTGGACAAGGCAATGGCCCTCAGCAGCAGCCACCAAACCCCCAGCAGGCTGCACAAGGCAATGGCCCTCAGCAGCCACCAGACCCCCAGCAGGCTGCGCAAGGCAATGGCCCTCAGCAGCCACCAGACCCCCAGCAGGCTGGACAAGGCAATGGCCCTCAGCAGCAGCCACCAAACCCCCACCAGGCTGCACAAGGCAATGGCCCTCAGCAGCCATCAGACCCCCAGCAGGCTGGACAAGGCAATGGCCCTCAGCAGCTACCAGACCCTCAGCAGGCTGCACAAGGCAATGGCACTCAGCAGCCACCAGATCCCAAGCAGGCTGGACAAGGCAATGGCCCTCAGCAGCTACCAGACCCTCAGCAGGCTGGACAAGGCAATGGCCCTCAGCAGCAGCCACCAATCCCCCAGCAGGCTACACAAGGCAATGGCCCTCAGCAGCCATCAGGCCCCAAGCAGGCTGCACAAGGCACTGAGGCTACAAGTGCTATGCTGCTAGGCCAGGGCAGTGGGTGACTTTGGACACCAACTTCACCTGGCAACACCCAACCCACTCCCAACTGCATGTTGGTTCATGGAATTGAATAAAGAGACAAAGAGTTGGGAGAGCTGGGATCAACTTAAGCCTGTCAGTGTGCAGCACTGCTAGGTGGAGCTTTTGCAGAAAAGGCCAAGGAGAAGGCCCAGGTGGAGAAGGAGAAAGCAAAGGCAGCTGCAGAGCTTTGGATCAAATCAAATGCAATTGGCCAGGTGACATGGTAAGTATTAGTATAATAAGCCACAAGTCCTTCAAGCAATGGTCCAACCCAGCCAAGGTAAGGTCCTAAGTAGCATGTGAAAAAGTGGTCAATCATCAATGTGTGCTTTTGATTGGGTCTGAGGACAGGGCTAGTGGCAGTGGTGGGAAGAAATGATCCAGCTGACTTGGCTTGCTCTGATGAATGGGCTTGGGCTGGCGCAGTGTTCTTTCAAGTTGGTTGTGTGCAGTGGCAAGGCACCATCATCAATCTAACAGGACTTTGAAAGACTAGAGGCATGTTTTGCTGTTTCTTGCTTAGCTGGGAAGCTTGTCGCTTTGCTGTGATGGGGTGGCCACAAAATGCACATCTTTTTGTGAAATGGACCATGGACCACAATCTGAGTAACAAGTGTCCAAATGGCATGGTATGCAACATAGTAATGATACATTTACCATTTGCATTTGTTTAAGTCAGGGTGGTGGTGCCATGAACTTCATGCCCAAGAGTGGCATATTTATTTAGATGAGGCCTGGTGAGCCTCAGACATTGTGGCCTGGTGAGCTTCATGCATTTAGGCAGTCCATTGAAAGATGGACCTGGGGTACTAACTAAAAGTGGAAAAGGCAAGCAGTGTCTCTAGTGCTAAAATCATTATCCCTGAAATGTGAAAGCTTGGAAAGCTTTGGTGGTTATCATACTTGCATGTTACACAGTTTCAGTCCTAAGGGTGGAACCTGGTTCTGTGAAAGTGGATCCAAATCAAAGAACTTGTGGGCCTTGAAACT
>CAXIVM010002282.1:0-27773 GCA_964035705.1 Porites rus | reverse complement strand
TGACAACAAAAAGCATAAAATCGGCGAACTGTCTGAAAACGAGCTCAAAACTGCTTTGTGCTTTTTCGATTTCACAACTGCCATAACCGGCTAAATCTCTATATATATATATTTTTTTTGGATGCCAAATGTAGCCAAAAATCAAAAAACAAGGAGCATCGCTTACGCCCCGCGGGCGTAAGCAACGCGACCTTTTGGACAGCAAACGCAGTCCCACTGCTCGGAGCTGGCGCAAACGCTCCCTGAGGGTCCGCATCGCTTACGCCCCGCCGCGGGCGTAAGCAACGCGTCCATGCAGTGTATTAGGCAACGCCTCCACGCAATGTAAATCAAGGTCTGTTTCTTTGATTTAACGCTCGATGTAACAAGATATACATTCCAACGCTCGCTTGTACCTGGACCCCTATCCGATGCTTTTTTTGTTCTCGACCAGAAACAGGACCCAAAAAGATGACGCCAAAAGATCAAAAACACAGCCCAAACGATGCAAAAATATGATGCAGAAAGTGCAAAAATTTGGCGCCAACCTGTGGTCGCACTAAATTCGTTCCAAAATTTGAAGAGACCAAAAAAATGGCGTCTCTTATAGGGGGTCCAGGTATTTACTTAGGCTCCTTTTAGCGTTTATCTTGCCCGATTTGCAGACCAATGAACATGCCAGCGCCGCCCGTGCTCTGTGATGATTAGCTATTTGGTCCCCTCGCGTCCCGGAAGTGGGGGTGAGCTCAAATGTCTCTATGTAAAACTCCACACCGGGTATAGCAAAAATACATCTTTCGTCACCTGCGAGGGTATCCTATAATTCCTTGAAGTGGTTTAGCGTTTTTGGTGTTTGCATTTTCTTTTCCTCGCCTGCCAGATGCTGCGCAGAAGTTGAAGCTGGATCTTTGGAAGCGCAGTTGCAAAAGCCAGGTTCGAAGCTTGGGAGGCATGCGTGGCAGAGATGTTGCCCGGTGTTTCTGGTCATCTGGCAGAATGGAAAGCAGAGCGGAAGGAGAACCGTCGAGTTGAATGCTTGGTCTGGCTTTCCTTTCCCTTATAACTTAATTCCACTTGTGGCCTCTTTACCTGTGGCCTCAATCCGTAAGAAATAGGGCTGCACCGTTCACAGGGTTTGCCAGATAGCTTCAGAAAGGCCGATGACACACCAGAACTTTGTGCACCATTCTGAGGCATCCACACCACAACATCACCTGAACTTACCCGGGCTCAGTTTATTTGCACGCGGATGTGTGAATCACAGGAATCATATCATGAGTTGAGGGTACAAGGAACCCAACCTGCCTTCAGCTGTAACATTAATTTGGTCTCAGTTGAGTCGAAAAAAAAGCCCGGCAATATGTACTAAGTAAGGAAGGTTCCCAGAGGTTCAGAAAATCGCTTGGCCACCGCTTGGTATTCTGGTGTTTTAAGTGGATATGTTACCTCGTCGCGCTAGCAAAACGCATGGTTGCACTAGGTTCGCGCTAAGTTTGGCGCTAGGGTCAAGTACTTAGGTAACTTAGATAAGATTAACAAACAACACATACATGTATTGGTCACTAAACTTGATTGGTCATACAACACACAAACACACACCCGCACAGACCCAAGAACAGCAACAAAGTGCCGACAAAGGCAGCTACTGTTTGAAAGGCAGCGACATGCAGCGACTGTTTGAGATAAGACGAAGTGAGTTCTTGATCACAGACGTTGGTGGCCTCATGCACTGGCAGGAAAGCACGCTAGGTCCGCGCTAGATCCGCGCTAGAGCCCTTTGCAACTTTTGACCATTTGTCCAAGTGCTGAGCAGGGCCTACTACTCCCACCATTGCAAGCATACACACAGACGCGCGAGTGAAGAAAGTTGAAAAAACAAGAAGGGCAGCTGCTGGGGTGGGGCGGGGGCTTTGTATACACAAAAAAGATAACCAACCATATCTTGACAACTTGTTTCTGGGTGCAAGAGGACGGCTACTTTCAGCTTCACGTTTGAAGCAGTTGGACTCTGTAAGTAAGAATGCAGGTGTTAAAAGGGCGCTGTTGTGTTTCACCACTGCTCCGACATTAAATAACTTATAACAGTATATAAGGACCATAGTTGTGTGGAACATTTGTTCAAAAGCACATGAGATACCGAATCTACCCTCACTGTGGATCCTTGCAGGTTTGCATGACCAGCTGCAAGATTTTTCGATCGAACTTCCAAGATTGCGATTGGAGCGATGTTTTGTGTGGTCTTTTCGCAGGAAGAGCAAGAGAGTGTGGTTGCGAAGTGCTTCAGCTATGTCCATGGACTACGTCATAAGGCTCTTCCGAAGTGTTGGCAGGAAAAGCTTGCAACATCTTCGTGCTTCCTCTTGTTCGATATGCACGCCCATGAGTTCCAGGCTTCTCTCCTTGCACTTGAAACATTTCTCTCCTATGCTGACCACCGGCCCTTGGACGCTGTGGGGTGCTTGCTGATGCCACTCAAACCCGAGCAGAGTGTTCTTGTCCTAAGCAAAGTTTTGGACCATGCAGGGAAAATTGGTATCAGTGCAAGGCAGCTGTGTGTGGAATCTACGTTCAGTGGAGGAGCCCGATGTCAATGGTGCATCCTTCTGGGTGCGGAAGATGGAGGCGTGGGTCCCACTTTTTGCCAGCCATGACCCCACCCTGTCATGTTTGTTTGTTTTTCATGTTTGTGGACCATGTATTGGCAGAGTTAAGCCAGTAGAAGGGTGTGGCAGTGCAAGCTTGTGTCCTCAACCAGAGGCGCTCCACGATCTGGTCCAGGTGTCCATGGCCTACAAGAACATATTGTTCAGGGCTGACGCATCCTCGCAGGAGGACCGGTGCAGACTTCCTTGGCTTGCAGACTTGTTCACCCTTGGTTTAACTGAGCTTCGTGATGTTTTTCCGTGTATTTTGTGTTTGGCAGGATGGCAACTTTCAATGAACCAGCACACAAGTCATCAAAACAATGAGCACCAACAAACAAGGAAAGAAAGAATAATTGAAAAACCTGCTGCAGTTTTGGTATCGTAGTGGCCTGTGGGACAAACTGAAGCCGAGAGGTCCGAATGGACACCTGCTGTGGGATCGGGTGCTGCGACAATTCCACGAGGACATTTTGTCGGAGTTGGGTGTCTTTCCAGCTATGACCTCAGCTGCCGTCTTGGTTGATCTGTCTTTGTCTGGTTTCTCTGCCCCCTCTTCTGAAAGTTTAGCCTCCAGCTCGGCATCCTCTTGGTCCAAATCCTCCTCACTACCGGGTTCCTTCTCAGTCTTCCTGCCCCTGTCCCTTCCCCTTCCCCTTCCATGCCCTCCACGCCCACTGCTTGGAGCATTCGGTGGGGGTGGGCCTGTGGCAGGCACAAAGGATTCAGCTGCTGCTCGAAGCTTCTTTTGCGCCTTCAAGGCACAGCGGGATGGAATCGTGGGCAATGGACCTGTTTTTTTTGCATCTCAGGCTAGCTAGCGATTGGATTAAAGAATTGAATTCGACTCACGAAATAATGCAAGTCTCTTTGAAAACACTGATGATCAGAGTTTTCCAATGTTGCCCCTTGTCCCCGTCCCAGAGTAAAGTCATGACTGAAGGTGCCCCTTCCCACCCAAGAGCCGCCTTCATCAAGTCAGTGCTCGACGTATCCTGTCTAATCCTGTCTAGAAAAAGCCTTCAAGGACTCTGATGCAGCTTGTGCTAAAGTGTCCGGAACAGATCATGCTGGAAATGGTTTCTCCTCACAGGCAATGAGGATATGTCCCATGAGAAGTAGGCAAATAACTTGACCCAGAAGGGTAGGTCAAAACTCGGGCACCCTTGCGTGACCCCTGAAATGAGTCAGATCCCTTCATTGGGGAATATTGGGGATGTCAACCTCCCATGGTTTGGTTGGGGAGGTTTTGATTCACAGCCATATTTAGTGTGTTTTTTGCACTGACCTTCATATCCCCCCAATCCTGCTTGGTTTTATCGTCCAATGGATGCACATCATCGCAAACTTCACCATGAGGACCTTTGTCTTTTTGGGGTGGACGATCCTGGCTGACGAACACAGTGCCGGTGGAAACGTGGCCCGAAGACTATACCTTAACAACAGACACGGATGAATCCAAAGCAACCGGATCCCCCCAGCTATTCAGCCAGTGAACTGACGCACGCATCACTGGTGGGAGATTCCTCTTCTGCAGGCCGCTCACCCTCCAACCACTCGCCCAGTTCCGAGGCAGTAGCAGATCCGATCTCCAATGCACCTGGGCCGAATGCGGGCAGTTGCTCATTTTTTCCACTCTCAGATGATGGCAAAAAGAAACGTGGAAACATTATTGCGCCCCCCAAGCTTCATGGTTTAATATATAGCATCAAGTCCACATCAGAAAACAGTCGAAAACTATCACTGGGACCTCTTGGTATCATTTTGGCAAAGCAGATTGGTTTGGTGAAACATACCTTGTCCCAGAACCATAGTTTTGGCATGCAAAAGATCCCACTTGCCACATGAATCGTTGGAAGCTCCAGGGTGACATGAATCTTTGGAATTTTGCATGGATATAGAAGCCTGTTAGGGTTCAAATCCACCGTCCTGCTCGGTCTTCTGCGTGGGCGAGGTCCTCCCGCAGGGCTTTGACCATGGCCTTGATCTTGGCCATGTTTCTGATCCCAGCTCCTGCAACATGGGTAAAAAAATGAAAAACTCCATGTACATCACAGCCAGCCATAGCCCTAAGGGGCATTGTTTTTAGACAAATGCATCCTGCGTCCATGGTACACACCAAAGAAATACGACTACTAAACACATTAAACATAGTACCCGATCGCTCTCGATGGTTTCCCACATGAAGCATCCCAGTGCATCTTTAGATGGGGGCAGCAGAGTATCAGAGAATCCATCCCATTTCATATCACCGGCTCTCAAGATATATAGACTCCGTTCATGAAACCATCTCCTTGAAGAGGGGTTTTGAGCTGTCCGCCTTGTTGCATATTGCATCAGCCCCCTGTGTAGATTTGCGTCCCGCTCTGCCCAGGCCTGTCAGGAAATGAAACATGAACACATACGAACGCTCGGTATAAATGTATCGTCGTTCCCCCTATCCATCCCTATCCCCATTTACACGGCCGGGGCATATTCTACCTGCAACGTGGGCTTCGGACCCAAACGCCTCCAAGCTCGTCGGATCAGAGACGCTCCCTGAGGCTGGACTCACCCCAGCTGAACCAGCGTGAGCCGGCAACAAGCCATGCCGCACAGCAACCTCTTTGCTGTGAAAACACGCAGTGGGTTTGAATCAACGCTCCTGAACAAAACCTTTTGTACAAATTCGGTAGCTGTAATGTATGAAACATGTGGATTCGGCTTCCATGACGTGCTTCCATGACATATCCACATCCGATGGAGGCCTCTGAAATCTGCCGCGATTTGATTCTGGGAAGATACGTGAGAGCTGTCCCGTCTCTGGATGCCGTGTGCATTCTACACTCTGTGTGACATGGTGAATCGATATAGGGGTATTGGGAATGGCTTGGCCCAAAGAAAAGCTCATCTTGCTACAGCCTGCCACATTAGGATGAAGATCGGTGTTGTTCTGGTAACATTTGGCGCAAGCCTTTCCCTTGGGGATACTTAGAAGCGCCACATGGGGCGATCCATGTGAACGAAACCGAGCGATGCGAAAAAAGACTGCTGATGCAATCGGGGTGCACCATTTCTGTGGTTTCTGACCAAAACGCAAAACATGGTGGAACCGTTTCTGTGGTGACCCCCCCCCCCATAGATAAAGGGGGGTGATGTTGGTCGAAGTTAGACATCCTCAAAGACTCCTGCAAGCCAGTCTTGAAGAACTTCTTGGAGGGTGGCCCAGCTCCTGCGTCCTTTCACGAAAACACCATCTGGGAACAAGAGCCTCGTCTGCGTCCATAACTGCATCTGTTTGAACCATCTTTGCATCTATGTCTATGTGTCAAAACCTTTTGCACTTCTTCGTGTGTTCTGTACTCGTCCATCTTCATATCTTTTGCCTTACCTGTATTCTGAGGAATGGTTGAAAGAAGCCATCCGCAAGTCTGAGGAGAAAGTCTTCAAGGAAGCGGTGTCGAGGGCAAAGGCAAATCGAGAGGCAGCTACGCACAATGTTCCCTGCATGAAGATGGAACTCAAGAGTTTCAGGATGGGCATGCGTGGTTGGCCAATGGGTGTCGCAGATCTCCGATTGAGGTGGACACTGACGTAGCCAGCCATGGATGGACAAACTGGGAGGTGAAGAAGGAGCCACTGACCAAGTTTGCAAATCTTCCAACCAGGCGCTCGACCACTATCATTGAACTGGACGCCCCATCGCCAGCCAAACGTCCTCGGATCACAACGTCCTTGCCTTCATTGCCTTCTATGCCTTCCTGTCCTGTCGTGAATCCTGGAAATGCCGAGTTGGGTCTTCCTGAAAATGATGAACCTGAAGCGATGGAGTTGGAGATGGCCATGGAGGAGTTGATGGATTCAATGGATGGAATACCACACAGGTGGGCGAAGCTCCCGATGATGAGTAGTCGACTACTTTCTGATGACATATCCAATTTTGTGTCTTTTGCTTGTGAGCTGCTCTTCGCTGCAATGATCACTGAATGACTGGGACAGTAGATAGTACTGACGTGTAGCTGTCCTGCATATGTCCAGCGCTGCTTCCATCGACCACATCTTCTCACGGAGAAAAAACGTGTTATGCTTACCAGCGCATGCAGTGTACAGTCTAAGATTTCAACCTCACTTCTGTCTTGTTGCTGTGTCTTGTTCAAGCTAATGTGCGCAATGTCATCTAAGAGTTCATACCTTGAGTACTACTTCTTCACGGCTGGAAGTTGACGTTCAGAATATGTCCCTTTCGTTGCTGCTTGTCTCTTGCAAAAACCAATTGTGTGATTTGACCACCTCTGGCTTCAGCTCGGTAGTCATCTAGCGCTGTTCCATTGCCGGTGTGCTTTGCCAGTCATGCCGAAACTTGCTATGAAGTATCGCAGCCCTTGGCCAGTACCGAAGAGAGGCAAGAGCCGGGCCCAGATGAAGCGTCCCTCGATTTGGTGTATCAGTGCAGGGCCTCATTTCAATGGGCCCGCGTGCTTTGCTCCGGCAGCTCTAAAAGGACAAGATGCTTCCGAAGTGGGCAGGAAAGACTTGTCCTCACTGTGGTGTGGGCAAGCTCGGCCTTTTGCGATTCTCGCAAGAGAGAAAGAATTGGACGCACAAATGCGGAGCCAGGTCGTGCAGAAAGTTCCTTCAGCCTCACGACTTCCACCCTATCTTCTTCCATGGTAGTGGACCTCATTCCACGCCACTAGGCCAACGAGCAGCTATTCTATGCTGCGCCCTTGCTGGTGTGCCAGTCTCTTCTGCTCCCATCATCAATATGAACCACAAGCCAGTTTCACGAATCTACGCGAATCTGGAGATGGCTCGCAGCCAGCATGTCCCCAAGAAGCAAAAGCACATCAAATTTGGAGCCAAGCACAAGTGGTGTAATGTCGAGGCAGATGAAGTGGACGTGAGCAAAGAAATGGAAATGCAGCAGAATACAGGCCGGTGGGAGCAATGGGGTGGCTAAGTGGAACGTGGGCATCCCACGACATTAGTCCTCTTCCGGCTCCCTTCAAGAGTCACTTCTGCGCGATCCCCTGGCCCAGGTCCCATCGCCAAAAGGGACTGGAAGCCTGTTGCCAAGAAGTTCCTGGAGGGCCGCAGCGTCATCTTACACACCGATGGCGCAAAGGCATACAAAACGAAGATCCCAGGTGTCATCCACGACAATGTGGTGCACAAGAAGAAGAGGATCGTTGTGAGAGGCAAAGCAGTTTGGGTAAAACCTCACTATACCAAAACCCGGACACACAAGCTGCCCACCGGGAAGACAGTGACAGTGAAAGCTGGCACTCAAACTATTGACCGGTTTTGGGGACATCTACGGTCATGATTGAAATTCGCGGCCGGAAAGGTTGGCTCTGCTATTCTAGCTCGCAAGGTGCGCGCTGCACAGTGGACGTACTGGCACCGCACGCAAAACCTCTGGGCAGCCACAGGCCACATGCTCGAGGAGCTTCGTGGCTAGATTTGAACCTTCATGCTGTAGCGAAAACAATCTGCATCGTGCATTCCGGCTGCACTCTGCTCTATCACCAAGAACAGATGCCTCCTGTTGTCTAAATCAAAACTTCTCTTCTGAATTTATCTAATCTTCAACTGCCCAAACGTAGATCAACCAAATCATGGCATGACAATTGAACCAATTAAATCTGTCCACACTTGTATTAACTGTAGCTGCCGTGTTTTACCCTGCAAACTTTAAAATTTATTCCTAATTTTTCTGTCAAAACTCTCTTTGGGCACGGGGGGTCGGGGTGGGGGGGGCTGAACATATATATATATATATATACAGTATGTGACGTGTGCAAAGACTGAGAGTAGGTTGGAGCTTCGTTCAACATAAAGAGATCTCACTCTCAACCTCTCAACCCAATGGTCCTCAAATGGGCAGAATTTGGAGACGGGACCCTGGGCCTGGACGCGACCTACGTCGCCGTGCGTCGCCACGTCCCCAGCAGGCGCGGTAGCTTGGCCATCGTCTCCTTGGAGGAAGAGATGGAGGAGATGAAGGGGACGACGATCGTCAAGGGCAGTGTTCATGTCATGTCACTGCATAGTTTGCAGAGAACACAGTAGAACACACATGTTTTTTTCATGAAGGATCAAAAGATGGGCGCGAGCTTGCGATGAGCTTAAGGATGAACTTGTGGAGTTTGTTTTCAGACTACAGTTTGTCTTCAGGTCCCTTGCAGTTATAACCAGGCTGAGGTTGTTGCAGCTAACGGGTTCTGTAACGGTCCCGTTTTTATTTTTGTCCTTTCTTTGCCTTTGCGTACTTGTATACGCATGAACGTGATGTTGGACATACTTCGGGGACGAGTTCACACGCACTGTGCAGGGGTGTCTGGGTGGGTGGGTGGGTGGGGGGCTAATGATGTTCGGTGGGATATTCTTCGGGGATGTAACCATGTATTTTTTCACACAAGAGTGTGTCACACAAGGATATGCAGTTTGTAAAGAAATTGCAAGGTCGTGTGTCGAGCGGTTCTCGATTGAATGGAACCCAAGTATGCGACCGAATGTGGCGAGACCTCAAGCTGTTCAAGCCGAGAGAGCTGGCTTGGAAAGATGGCCAGAAACAATTGAACAAGCAGCTAAAAGTCTATGTATATGCCTTCCAGTGGCGTCGCAACCATAGAGGTTCGCTGTGGAAGGATACCGGAGCGTTGTCGAAGAAAGGTTGAAAGTAAGTTCGCTGCAAGCCCAAACATGCAGGCCGAGACATCGAAGCACAATGTAGATTCTTTAAAAAGCAGGGCCGAATTGGTAGAATACCACAAATTTTTGGGACGTGCATCAAGACAGAAAGCTCGGAAACACTGAGAAAACACAGGTGAAGCATTTCCAGACTCATGTCAAAAGCACAAAAAGCTGCGGGACCGTTGTGGAACCCGTTATCTTGCTACAAGCGAAGGTCTTGGTCAATGTTCACTGCGTGTTCATTGGGAGAATCCTGAAGTCTGGGAAAAGGCTTTAACTTAAACTCTTCAGTGCCAAAGCAGGGGAAACAAGGGCCCATAGAGGCGACACAGTATAGATGAACTAAGCCTGGTGGACTCTTCTAGTCATTTTCTAGGTGATCGTGCCTTACAGTTCGAAGAAGGCAGGTCCCCAGGTTCTTGAATAACATCAAATACTGAGAAAACCAACAAGCACCCAAAAGACTAAGCTATGATCAACTCCTCAATGGCCTTTGTTGGAACTTGGATGAATTTGGTGATTTGTGTCCTGTTCGTTGACTAGTGACTAGCCTACTTGCCCAGGTCAGAGGGCAACATGGCAATCATTCTTTCTGAGGTCCCTCAACAGATTGAAGAAACTTGAAACGGTGTCCACGGGTTGCCATGTGTTTAGGGATCCACTATCCAATGTGTTTTGGCTGGGGCACTGGGCCTCTACGAACCGCAGCCGGCAAGCGGTGCCATGTTATACTGTATGTTTTACAATTCGGTCCTCCAATAACGGTCACCTAATGGCCTAGTCTGGAACGTCTACTGGTTTATGTTTTGTGTGAGCCGTTTAGCCTGGCGCAGATTGGAGCAGAGCCTGGCGTGAGACCTCCATGATGGAACAAAACAAGACTGCAAATGTATAGTAAGGCATAGTAGTAAGGCTTTAGTATTGTTCGAAATCATTTGTGAATGTACGGCATTGTTCGATCATTGTTTGATGCACTTGGAATCCCTGCCCGCTCGTTTTGGCTCCTGCGGTTCAGGACAAAGGAGTCTTATGTATGAATTAACACAAGGTGGGTTACAGCAACCTTATATAGAGTGCGCTCAGACCGATGATGATGTGATCCAAACTGGCTCTACGGAGGCCATGGCTAGTCAAGCTTCAGCTCGCCCCCATGTGATAGTGAAAGATCATCCTCCAAATTCCCGAGATATGTCACCAAGACTGTGGGTCAACAGACTGTGGGTTAATGGGTCCCCAAGACCTCCCCTTTTTGGCGGGTCCAAAAGCATTAACAAGAAGATGAACAAGGAGATGATCCCTTATTCAATCACATTGTCAGGGCTGCGCAAGCCCGGGCCTCCACGGCCTTCAGGTGGCGACACACCGCAGGCGGAACGCGGAGCGCCTGCATGGACGCCATGTCTTGGGCTTTGACGGTGGCTCTTTGTTGGTTTCCGGTGCATGCCAAACTGACGCAGGCGATTCACATATATCTTTACACAAAAACAACCAGTTTTACAGATATTCATAGTCTATGTCAATAGTATACACAGTATGAAAGTCCATGCAACTGCAGCAGAAGAATGCCTAGGGAACAGCAAAGAAGCTTACTCAGCAGTTTGGCCTTCATGATGATCTTGGCGTGTATGCTTTGTGGATTGGACGTCAATTTTGGAGCTATATATATTCAATGTTACCTTTTTTGCAAAAATACGGTGGATTCCCCATAGGGTGTCTATTAAATTATCAGAAGCTTTCCACCGCTCGTTTCCTCGGAACTCTGCGTCGACTGGAGTCCGTGGGAGGCGGACTGGAGCGAGCTGGGCCGATGGCTTCTCTCGTTGAGGGAGTCGAAGCCAGTGGATTCGCAGAAGGAGGCGCGGGTGGAGGAAGAGACGCTTGGTGAGACGCCCGAACAACGAGCGTAGCGAGACGCTGGATGCTGGTTGTTTTTTTGATGTTTTTTGAATATCGAATGGTCCCTGTGCGACACCTGCAAACAAAATGGGCATTTCGATAGACTCACGTTGGTGGAGTTCGTCGCCAAGGGGCCGAAGGACCAGCAAAAACATGTGGGACTTCCTGAGTCTTGGCGTTTCTTGGGAGAGGGACATCTAGGCACTTATATATTATAACTATATTGTTGGATGTTGATGAACTCCATACGACGAAGAGGCTTTACAATCCAACAGGTGGCCACGGAACGAGCCGCTAGCCCAAGGATGCTGAAGCTTCGGCAGAGAAACTACAAGCTGTTCTGCCGCTGCCTCTCTCACCTGGACGCCTAGCGCAAAAGCACCGGTCCAAGACCCGTTTGTTCGAGTCCGAGACCGTATTTCTTTTTTTTTTACAATGTGTTAGACACTTTTAGCGGACTGAGCGGGGCATCTCACCCCAGTGGCTTTGTCAGCTTGCAGCACTTCAGGGGGGCCAAGTCTGGAGAGCCTCCCAGCACCATATTGTTGAAAAAAGAACAAACGAACAAACAAATTACACTGGGATGGCCTCCAACCTAATAGGAACGACCTCCAACCTACCAGTGATGGCCTCCACCATAATTGGGATGGCCTCCAACCTACTAGCGATGGCCTCCACTTATTGTCAAAAAAAACAAAACACAAACAAACACACTGAGTACGCCAATCCAATGAGTGCATTTTTCATGCGTTCCTTTTCCCTCAGGCGTTTTGGGAGATCCTAAGCAGAGACACACAGATACACGAAAACAGCCCGGGAGCCTTTTCCTGAGGACTTGCTCATCGGCCTGTTCCTTTTGCCCGGTGCGCTCGGAGCATTGAGATTGCTTAAATGACATTTTTTGAGTGCCCCAATGACGATAGAGGGAATTTCTAGTGATAGGGAATTGATTTGGCGCCGGCAGCTTGTATAAACCTTTTATTTGAAGGTAGCAGCTTGGACAGACATGAACTTACAGAACTTACAGTCATCGTTTTGTAGAATTGAGGTAGACCCTTCCAAAACAAATGTTCTCAATGGTTTGCACATGTTCCATGTTGTGTTTGCTTCAGGATGACTATACACTGGATGTTAAAATGTGTGTACTGTGTAATTCTGTATAATATACAAGATATACTGTACACGTAGTCAGTAGCATTAGTAGTCATTAAGCAAGGATGCTGAATGCTGAACAATAGAAAACTAACTAGGCTCCTTTTTTCCCATGGCTCCAAGTTCAAGTTTGCACATTCTTCCCACCCCCTAAACAATTAATTCAATTCACTTCCCCTGGGCTTTTGTACTACTGGAGCACTGATTCCGATGAGTTTCAACATGTTTCTTTTGAACATGATTTTGAGGTCAGACTTGCAGGAATCAGGCAACGCCTCAGAAGAGGTCAGGCAAGGGTCTCAAAGTCAACTAGTAGCAAAGCAATATCAGTGAAAAAGCACATTCCACAGAATCACCCTGGGCGATGTTTTCTTCTTCCGACCCTGGGAAATTAATTCCGGGAACCCTTTTCATTAAATTAATTCCTCTACTATCCTGCTTTATTCTTCAAGATCCAACATGTTTAACAATGAAACTATAGACTACATGTCCCCCATCTCGCAGGATTGTTCAAGATCCCATAAAAAGGACTACACCGACTCCACGGAGTCTTGTCTCCTCAGCCCACTTTCAGGAACCCAAACTCTGACCAGTTGGATCTCCGTGAGCCTGGCGGCCATGAGCTACGCCACGCACCTCACCGTGGTGCAGGACATGGTGGATCTCACGCCTCGCTGGATGATGCCTGACATGACCTGATGGAACAACGTGTTGGGTTTCGACCGAAAGAAGTGATCACGGAACCGGTGTGACAACGCGACCCGACCAACAACGCGAAGAACGACCAAGAAACGGTCCAAGTTCGAATCTGTAGCATGTGTGACCCAGGTGTTGCAGGTGACGAAGACTGTATTTTGGCTGATGGCAAAATGCATCCATTCTTCAGACGTTCCTGTAAAAGGACGAAATCCAGAAAACAACTTGGGACGGGGTCCCAGAGGATTTCAAAGGTCCCTACTCTTTGCTGTACTATGACTTTTGTCTCCCAGTAAGTTTCAGGTTGAAAGTTGAAACACAGTGAGCTCGAGGGGAGCCTTTATTGTCAGACACCCAAATTTGGCTTGCACAGAATTATATATGAGTAAAGCATCTGCGGATATTCGTCCAAAGGTAGCCTTGTGTAACATGCAACACACCTGGAGTCTATTTTATGTGTTTTTTTGGCCTTTAGTGATTTGTATTGGACGTCGGCACATCACCAATGGAATTGGTGAACATCCTCCGAAAAGCAGTTCTGTGACCATTTGGTGCCAATTTTTTTGGGAAGTGCAAGCTGCTTGTGGATATATTAATTTGGGGTTGACTCATTTCTTGGCTTCAGGTGTGAGGAGTGAGGTTTTATCAGTTGAAAGAACTCTGGCACCACCCAACATGGAGGAGACCCAGAGTGATGTGCCAGGCCTTTGGGTGCCTTATCAATGTGCCAGGTGGATCTAGTGGGGATGGTGGACCAATATGGATTCTAATGGGATTGGCAAATACCACCCTCACTAAAGGTCCAGACAACCTTCTAGTACTACCCTTTGACTGACAAACATGGAAGTGGACAATGACCACTGGAAATGACATACAAAGAGAGGGTAGTTGACTTCCATGTTTGGAGGCAAAGTAAATGATATACTGCGAAGAAAGGAGGGCTCCTCCAAACGAAAACGGTCGGCGACTGCCCTTGAAGGGGACTTTTCTGACTCCAGTTGACCATTGAGAGAATGTGCAACTGGCAAGCAAATACTTACTTTTGTTTGCACGGGGGGTAACTCTTTCACGCACTCGTGTTTCGTTGGCCCTTCGAGAATGACAGGCCGGGAACAGGCCCGGTCCACAGGCCTGGCTTGCGTGATGTTTTTCCTTTACAGAGGAGACATGCCGGTCGTCTCAGCCTGCAATCGTCGACCAGAGCAGTACCCGCAGCCATCCGAGGAAATCTTTGACCACCGCCATGCACATCTTGACTCTCTTTTTCATCTTGACGACGGGTTGGTCTGCCAATGCGCTGGAGTGTGCCCTCTTCCATGGCTTTCAAACGGCAGTGCGGTTTTGCCTGGTTTTGGCCTTCTTGGACCCGTTGGTGTCCATACCCTTTCAAGTTCTTTATACAATCGCAGCAGCTCAGCAAAAGGTGGCGTTCATCGAATCAACTCCGACTCCTGGGCACGCTCCCACACACACATGGAATGAACACTATGAATGGGTCGTTCGTGGTTGTTTTAGGTGGACAGACCAACAATCACGTTTGATTCAAAGGTACAACATGACCAAATGACCGAGGTTCTATGTGGCCATCATGGGTCCCCATGGGGAGTACCATGTAAGAATCCGTTTTCTTGTTCTTTGTGATCTCTTCGTTTGTCATGGCAAACACTTATAGCGAGACGTGCCGGCCTTGCGAAATCGCGAAGCAACACGAAGCCTTGCGACCATGCCAAGGAGTCTTTGGTCCATTGCTTTGTCTTCGAAGCCTCCACAGTGCGGTTTCTTTGCTGGAGCCAAAGCTGCAATACACTCTCGGTTGGTTTTATCATGTTTTATCACTGTATGTTTTTTATTTATGACATATGATGACATATGTGACATGTGCTGGATCAGCTTCCCTTCAAGACTCACCAACAAGTCTTGACAAGTCTTGCTTGTGGTCAATCCTAAGTTAGGGGACCAAGCTCCAAGCTGGCCTGGCAGACCTGGCAGTGACCGACCTGATGCGTCCCACTCGATGCGCACCGATCCAGAAAGGAACCATCCATCCACTGGATGCGTCCCAGTCGTGATGCCGGGTACGTAGTCCGGGTCCGGCACGTGAGACCTCAACCGCCATGCTTCAAAACTTCAAACAACTGTTTTCGCCGGGTTTTTGGGGACCTCGGCGGACCCAGTTCCGTGAGAGACACGTCCTTCGCGGAACTCTCTTCCGGACGGGAGTCCACGCTGGGCCACGCGCCGAGGAGTCAAGGCTTTGTCTTCGTCGTCAGCATCGCCTCGTCGATCTTCCTCGACTTGGCGCTGCTTCGGTTCCAACCAGCGGGTGTTAACAAACAAGGACGCTAGTAGGGGCTCCTGGCATAGCTACTAGGAACAAGAAGCTATTAGAAACAAGAATTCATTAGCATATAATTAGAAGTGAAACAAGAGGAAACAGGAGGAAAACGGGTCTGGGTGTCCAATGGACTACCGTACACCCTAGGGACCTTCAGCCAGGACACCCATCGAATGGTCCAGGTATGTGCAGGTATCTAGAGGGTCTATGAAGAGGTTGCCATGACAGAGATGGAGTTGGGCTGTGAGTCTGTGAGTCAAAATCTGGAACCCCAAACCGCGGTAGGTTGACCATGTCTGGTAACAAGAAGCTACTAGTAACACGTGCATCGCTACTAGTAACAAGTGCCTTACTAGTAGTAACAAGAAGATATTAGAAACAAGTGCCACGCTAGTAGTAACAAGTGCCTTACTAGTAGTAACAAGAAGCTATTAGAAACAATATATAGAATTCAATTTAATTCTAATAGCTTTTTGTTACTACTATAGTAAGGCACTTGTGACTAGAAGCGGTGCACTTGTTCCTATGTCTGGTCTGGGAAAAAACCGTCTCTTCCGTCGCGAGACCGTCGGCGCATCGCCCAGGCTCCGTGGGCGCATCGAAGCACAGCTGGACACCGCCGATGCTGAGTCATTGCTGGGCTCGTTCCGACGGTTACTTCGAGGCGTTTGCGACGGGGAGTTGCTCTTGGATGGCCAGATGAAGGTTGCAGAGGAGCGAAACGGAGCAAGCATTCACTCTTGTTTTGTGAAATATTTTGTGGATGGTGTTTCGATCGTGGGTGCATGTCACGTAGCAGCGGCCCTTTGGGTGGTTGTGGCTTGGGCTTTGGCTACTTGTGCTTTGGCTATCCCTCTCTTTCTCTTCCCCTCTCTCTCTTTCTCTCTCTCTCTCTCTCTTTCTCTGTGGAGACCTGTGTTTTCTGCTGCCTGAAGTGTTGGAGTTGCGGCCACACGACACCATAACATACTATAACTAATTCGGCTACTAATTTGACATTGGGGATGTGTCTTTCAAGGGTGCTTTGCTTTCATTGGGCCCAAAAGGGTTGTTAAAGTCCTGTAGATTGCCACTTCAGGGAATGGGCCTTCCCCATTCATGACATGTACACATGACTATAGTGTACACTTGGCAAAGAAAGCACTGTCCTATATATATGCATTTGGAGATAGGGGAAGGATTGAGCTAGAGATTGATGTCGCAGGCGTGCTGGTATACATATATTTAAGTGATTTTGTCCCCTGCCCGTAGCTAGAGCCCGGGGCCCAGTAGCCTTCTGGGATTCGAGATGACTCCAAGCATATTCCAGGCACACACCCCATGGACCATCTAATCTGGCCACACAGCCAATGGTTTCGTTCTCTTTTTTGTTTTGTGGATTTGCCCACTTCCCCACTCTATGCTGCGCCCCAACGTTCTAAACGATTTCCAAATTCTGATACCATGAGCTAAACATTATGTGGCCTTTTATCGATCCTCCCTTCTTTGATGGGTAACAGAGGAGACTTGATCTCCTGGCCGATCCAAGCACAACTTAGACAATGGATGATAATGGCATGGCAAGCAAGATGGCCTGGCCCCAGCACCAAACTGTAAATGATTGTAAATGACCAAGTCTCTTATTTTACATAGTACTATATAGTACTGTACATCATATACAACTCGGAGCAATGGCCGAGTGATCTATGATTCGAAGAGATATATATATATAATGAAATCTAAAGAAAATCACATACCTCGACTCATCTCCAGGTCCCCACACTCTCGCTCATGTTTGCCCACGGCGAGTGAAGCGAACCAGGACAGCGAGTGCTTGAAGCATTTGATTTTCACCGACATCTCCCTCCGCGGCCGCGACTTCTGCCAACTCATGGTCGACGACTCCCGCCGCCGCTTCGCCGACTTCGTGGCCACGCAGTTGACAGTGGCCACCGTGGCGGATGGGGCACCGGCAGGCGCTGCCATAGATTCCCTAGAGCTCCAAGTACCTCCCCAGAAGGTGGTTGGGGTGGATTTGAGGGTCTAACCACCTTCTGAGGATATAGTTACATTAAGTGACCCGACCTTTCTATTGAATTTGTTAATTGTGAAGGATCTTGGAGGCATCTAGATCAAACAAAAATAGAAAGAGCATCAAACAAATATAAAAAGAGGATCAACAAAAAAGACGACGAGGATCAACCAAAAGATATTCCTGGATAGGCCTCTTCTGCTGCTCTCCTTGCCCTGTGATCTGCGGGTCCTCTGGTCCTCTGGTCCTTTAGTCCGCTGGTCCACTCATCCTTTGGTCCCCTGGTCCCTTGGTCCTTTGGTCCTCTGGTCCACAGGCCCTTTGGCCCCCTGGTCCTTTGGTCCTGGTCCGGTCCCGTGGTCTCCTGGTCCTTTGCCCTCCTAGTTCTCTGGTCTGCGGGTTTCCTATGGTTTTCTCCTTGTTCTTTCACTGATGCTTTTTGATGCCTTTGGTCCTTTCTCTTGTAGCTTATTGGCCGCAGCTTTCCTGCAAACGTACAATGCTTTTGGCTTCAGTTGCCTTAGGTCCTTTTTTGCACTTTTAGATGCCCTTCACTGAAAGGACGATAGGTACATAGTTTCTAGTGATTTCTTTTATGGTGCTGTGCTTTAACGTTTGGTTCGCTTTGGGGGGGAGGCGCTGCGCCGCCCCCCCAACCCCCATCCAGCACCACGAAATCTGCACTCTTGCACTGCGCCTGCCACGAAAACTAACTATGTAAAGGGTCGCCCATCGCATTTGCAGATCACATATTGTACGTCGTCTAAGTCTCTTTGATAACTGTTGCACATATCCTTTCATTGTCTGCTCCTGTTGATCTTGAAGCAGGTGTGAAGCGCTTCCTTTTTGTCAACGTAGATCACTTCCACGCAGGGCACTTGCGGAACCAAACTGAGCCATCTAACTTTTGAAGGCTTTCAATTCAGTGTCTTTGCTGCTTGTTCCTGATTGGCCATATGTTTAGGGGGTGCTGGAGACTTGCGCATGCCATTGTTTGGCACATTTTTGGAGAGTTGGCGTGTTATTCCTTGTCTTTGGTCCTTTGAGGTGGCTGCTGCTGTCCCCTCCATTCTTCTATGCTCTAAACACTGTGGCAATGCCACACAGGTGGATGATAGGGCCGACCTTAGCTTCCAACACCTCTGCGCAGTGAATGCTATAACAAGGCTGCAAGTAGTTATAGATTCCATACTATAAAAACTGTGACAAAGCCACAGAGGTGGTTGATATAGCGCGCCCCTCAGCAATGTCCAGCATTTCTATCCTTTCGTTCTTTTGTGTCTGCCTGGTCCGATGTGTTTCTGTTGAAGGCTTTTGAGCCGATGCTCAACCCCAACCATCCTCAGTGGGCTAGAATATGTTTTGATTCCGTTTTTTTGATCCCCGTTGATTTTTTTTTGCCTTTTTTTGACTCTACTTGTATTTGTTTATCCTTTACCCGATCTTGGATCCCGCAGCGATGGAACTGCGATTCTCAGATGCCTCGAGGCCTGCCTCAAGGCCTGCGAGTCTCTTTCCGCGATGTGGCGGGTGGGTTTGGTGTGGCCGCGGACCTGTACCACGTGCCGGTGCCGAAACTCTTTGGATCAGATGAACCGTACCACCTCATCGCCTTCAAGGAGTCCCAGAAATTCAAGAAAGACAGTTTTGTGTTTTTGTTGGACCGGGTCGCACGGGACTTCGGACTGGCGTTGAATATCAATGGATGCATCATAATAATGATAAGCCGTAAGCCGTCCACTCCTTTTGCGACGTGGGAACTTTTTGGACCATCTCCGGGGCCTTGGTATGGACTCTTTTTTGGGGCCGGGATGGGTCAAAACCTGGAGCCCGACCAGTCCACCATGTAGCAAACGAACTCCTAGGTAGGTCAAACCAAGGTATCCAGGTGCCATGACCCACAGCCATCTGGTGATTTGGGGTGATCATCGAACTTGGTTTTGTGACCCAAACCTGTGATGCTTAGGAGAATCTCTAATCTGCCAGGAACCTGGCTGCGCTCAGTGAAAACCACTAAGGCCAAGCAGACTTGAATTTGAGGTGGTTTCTCCTTCCTGCCCCCACGGGAAGCCCGCCTCAGTGCGGCGGCTTCCTGCTTGCGCCAGTTCCAGGAGGATCCCGAAGCACGGACACAGCCAGATGCAAAGGAGCGGCCAGTTCCATGTTCAGTGTGTGTTGGTTTGTGTCTCTGCGCTGTTGGTAGCTCATTTATGTTCTGATATGTTCTGATAGCGAAAATAGGTCATGGAAGACAACGATCAAGTTAAAGATGAAAATGATCTAGAGTGAACATGAGTGAAACAACTCATGTGAACGTATCATTTTCCGAATAGAAAACGCACAGGCTGACATTCTACAGGTTATTGTTAAGGGATATTAAGCTATTTTTTTTTGGATTGTTCTTGTTCTAAAGGTTTTTTCTACAGAGGGGCTGGCTTTTGATTTGAGCTGTTTTCTGAGCAGACAATAGGGAGATCGGAGATCCCCAACCACTGAGGTCTTGTTAACCCTATTTTAATACACACCCATATATGCAACCGAGGCCAACAACACCTCCCACTTGGAGCAGAAAGAAAAGAACACACAACGCAAGTTGTGAGATGAAGGCTTAAGCATGCTTAATTAAGTACTCTTAGCAACCAAAGGGTGTTTTCATTGGAGTTTCCGAGCAATCCAGCTCTCCACTCCACTCCCTTCGCTTCCAGTGTATTTCGCTCGTCAGCCGACCACCACCACTACGGCACCACCCGCGGCACCGCGCCGCCGCACTGCCCCACCGAACTCCGTTCGAGTCAACCGCTGGTCCGTGGACGGGCCAAGGAACGAAGCAGCATGCATGCACCACCCATTTTGGTTTGAACCGCCCTGGCTTTTTGTTACTTCCATAACCATCCGAAAAGGGTGGTGCTGGAAGAGAGTGGTTTTTTATATTTTCTATTTGTATGTTGAACACTCTCTTTCGAACGAAGTCGCACGACTTCGTTCGCCTCGCCGATCGCGAACGATCGCGGCGTCCTGCGTCTTTGCAGGAGGATTCCGTGCCGGCGGAACTTCAGACTTGGCACGCTGCCATCCATCGCCAAGCTCGAAGGGTCTCGCTCTCTGCCGCCTCCACGGGCAGCTGCGAGTTCGTCCCCGAGCTGGACGAGGTGACGTTACTTCTGGAGTCCCGGCCAAAGGGCGGATTTGGGGAGGATGATGATGTGTTTTTGGATGTTTTTGGAGAAAGTACAACGTTATCATGGAAAAACACCTACATACAGACCCTGAAACAGGTGCTTGCTGATGAGACTAGGTGGTGAGCCATGGTGAGCCTGTCTTCTTTGGCACTGAAATGATTTTCTTTCCCAGGCCGAACAACCTGCAATCTCCCAGGATTTGGACACCGAGCTGCACGAGGTTCAACAGGCCAGCCTGCCATAGCAAACGAAGCCACCGGTCCAAAAAGGTCGGCACGGAGACGGTGGAGATGATGGAGTCGGACATGAGTGGAGATCAGTCATGAGGTTATGATACCCAATATTGGCCCAGTCCATTGGCACATTCCATTGGCTCCACTTCTGCTTTTCAAGAGGGTTCCCCCCTCCCCAAGTGGCAAGGAAGAAAAGAACAACTCACGGTGGGATAAGGGCGTGGTACCTATTGGTACCCATTGGTTTGATGGGTTGTTAAACTGTTTTCATTTTTTTAAGACTCTCCGAATCAGAGCAGATTTTGTAACCTGGAAGCACCACATTGCGCCCAGTGGCGCACAACGGGGGTTCCGGCACAGTCGGTTTGATCTCACATCGTGGGCTGGTGTTGGCATTTCACAGGCGCATTGGAACTTTGCACGCTGCTTGGTCGAGGGCGATCCGCAAGCAGCGCCAAGTGAGAGCATGCCAAGCCTGAAGAGCATGGTGAAGCCATTCGCTTGGGAAAAGCTCAAGGCCACGGTTCAACGAAGCTTGGCATTGTGTAGCAGTTCCAGTTTGCAATGATTTGGTGTTCTTTTTGAGTCCCATCCACCGAAAAGGATGGCCATCTCCCTACTCTCCCTACTCAGCACGCACCCCGTGAAAACACGGAACGAGGATGGCAACCAACGCGGAACGCGTTTTTTCAAGAACTGGGACGCGCACGCGGGTCACGCAGTTCCAGCACGAACCATGGTGACAAGCAGTTTTTGGTCCACCAAACGTGTGATCTATGGACAGTATATTGACATGAACGAATCCAACATTCTATAAATGCAAAGTTCAATGTCATGTTGCACCAGCTTCTTCAAGGGAGTCTCACAAGATTGTTTTCGGAGCTGTGTTGGGTTGGGTCAATGTGTCGGAATGTGTTCGCAGCGCAAAAGCTGCCATGATTTTTTGCTGCAAGCTCCAAAAGACTTGGTCAGACAGAGAAGCCATGCCGAGCAAAAATACTTGTAATTAGTCCGGCTGTCTGTCCGCTCAAATTTCCACCGACTTTCCGCTGTCCGCTTCTAAGTATCTCCAACAACATTTGTGATATTTGCTTCGTTTTTCAAAGCTGTCCGCAATCTTAGCTTGAAGTTTTCCTCGCTAGTAGTAGCAAGTGCCTTACTAGTAGTAACAAGAAGCTACTAGTAACAAGTGCATCGCTAGTAGTAACAAGTGCCTTACTAGTAGCTTGAAGTTTTCCTCATCTCCTTCTCACAGTGATCCTTCTGGGCGGCGAGGTATTCCCCTTTTTTTGGGGGGGCGGCGAGCTCTTCCTAGAAGAGCTCTCCACCCTCAACTTTCAATTTAGTATTTAAGTCTTCGAAGGTGGATGCGGGCGGCGGTTTCTATGAATGGCCGTGTTTGGCAAATCCCTTTTGCTTTGATGGTGAATGTGGCCACTCGCGGTCTCCACTCTTCCCACAAGAGCTCTCCACCCTCTTCACTTTTACCTTCCTTTTGGCAGTCATGGTCTGGAATGCCAATGTCACTATGTCACTATGTCTAAAATCCACTATGGATCCCCTAACCCCTTTAGTAAGGACTGAGTAATTATTGAGGGCTGAGAGCTGTTCCTGGAAGAGATGGGTATACGGTCTCGGCATTTTTGGGATTGATCTCCGGGACCCACAGTTGACCTATCTCTCACTGTCTCCTGACAACTCCCGAAACACGCCGTGCCAACTGTTCCGTGCCAACTGTTTTGCCAACGTCTCTTCGTCCGGCTGGAATCCGCGCCGATCAAAGCGGCTGGAATCCTCGCCGAGGATTCCATCAAAGAAGCTTAGAAGATCCGGAGATCCCACCCAAGGTGGGCGAGATCGCAAGCAAATTTGAAGCTATTAATAGGTGGAGGCCGTCGCTATTAGATGGAGGCCATCGCTATTAGAAACGAAGAAAAATGACAAAGTCGCACGGAGCATGGACCCCCGGATGGGTTTGAAAGCCGATGGTCCCAACGGTGTTGGACATGTTTGGGAGGTCGTTCCGTTCAATGTGTAGCTGTTGATCAGTTGATCCATGGATCTTGAGATGCTCAGTAGAAGTGGGGAGAAGTGTTTTAGGCGGTGATGGGGGTGGATTCCGGGGTGGATGTCACGCTGATGCAGCCAACTTAGATTCATTAAACATCATAAAACAGATTATATAAACAAAGGCAAACAACATCATTCAATGGAGGATCCAAAGTCGTCGACACCTGAAGCTTTCCCCATCTCCATTTTCTGGCGCTTCCCGGGCGTCCGAACGCCCGCGAGAACCAAAGCACCTGGGGGGGGGCGCTGGCTTCTTCGTTTTGGGTCGATTCGGGGGCAGTGGCGCTTCGTCAATCAGCAAGCAGATCCAGGTGATCCAGCAGATCCCTGTGAAGCTTCCAGGGCAAAGTGCCTGGGTCGTCACCTCCAACGTCTCCATCCACCGCATCCGAGGCGCCTGGGACCCGTCCGAAGCGGGTAGGTCCTACCCAGCGGAAGCGTTCAATTGTACGCTCCAAGGGCGGCCATGTGCCTGGGTTCCATGTGATTCCCTACCAACTGAGTGGGCTTCCTTGCATTCTTTTGTTTTATTTGAGGTCTCAGGTCTATGCACATTAACAATGGATCTGCGACATAAATTAGCCTTTGGCAGACTGCTTTGTGTCCTGGTGTGAGGTTGTGCCTTACCCATCCAAGGCTTCTGACCCGAGGTTATATATACAGCTAGGGGCCCGGATGGAATGAACACTCCGGCACTTACATCGACCTCTCGGGAGGCCTCATATGCCCCACCCTTTGGGGAATTGAGTGATTTAACTCATACATACGATACTCATGCGAAACACCTGCTTGAGAAACAGTGACAGATCGGTTCGGTTTCGCCACCCAGCTGAGCTGCGGACTTTTTGCGAACTCAGGTGCCAACAAGGTTTGGCTGCACTTGAAAGGATTCCACCCAGAAAGATCCAGAACTGCGCCACTGGAGGGTATTCAAGAACGGTGAGCAGGGCATGGCCATTTGACCTGCTGTATTGAGTCGACTGTATAGCTTTGCAGCTGCTAGAACATGGAAACTGACAGAGCAGTGATTGCAACTGCAGGAACAAACTGGACGCAACTGGAGAACAGATCATTGTAGGCATACAATCGCTTCAATAGTCTTCAATGCACCGTCCAAACAATGACAGAACAGTCCCAGAGAGGAACATCATTTTCTCTCTCTCAACCATCCTTCTGGTTGTTTTAAGTTTCAAAACGGAACTCGAGCCAGTCGCCAGTGGAGGGATGACAAAAATCATCACACTCTGGCACTAGCGGCCGTGGCTGGAACCAAAGAAAGGGGTCAGTTGGCTCAAACAGTCAGGACATTAAATGATTTTTTGCATATTTCTGCTGTGTAAGATTTGTAAGAGACATCAATTTCATGGTTTGTCCTAATATTTTTCAAGGGTCGCAATCTACTCGAGCCATACCCTGTTCCACACTGCCGTTTCTCAAGGTGCGAGTTAGGCTCCGAATCAAAGACATGACTTCTCCGCACGTGTGCCGAAAAGCTTGTCTCACAAATGCGCTTGAGCACTGCACGCTTGCAAACACTAGCACGTCTCGTGGCGAAAAAAGCAAAGGAGAAGCACCACAGCTGCAGTTCACGTCCTCCTGAGCCGCCCTCCCAGACCTCCCTCCTTTTTCTCAGGTCGACTGTGAGATAGACACCCTTTGGGTCACTTCAACACGGGATGCCACACCTCTATACAACTGGAAAGGGTGCGCAATACTTTCCTGCAAGTCAACTGATTGTGAAGCTTTCAATGAGGATACACGAAGATACTGAACTGTTTGGATATATCAACAGGTTCATCAGCTTGGGGCATGCGGCTGAGTTGCTTCATTCGCGAGTTGCAGCGGCTTTGACGTCGTACCCCAGGAGGGCCTCCCCGGGTTCTTGGAGTGTCTAACAGGCCAACCCTGAAGGGGTATACTGTGGCCGTCGTTCAGCTTGCCCTGTGACCTGACCCAGTCCCACGAGGCTTCAGTTTCTCTGTTCATCAAACGGTGGCCAATGCCAAGCGTTTGGTCAAAACACCATGGAGGCTCTTTAATCAGGGCACCACTCAAAAAGTAGCTTTCTCTATGTTGATGAACATCTACTGCTGGTGGCTCGACCGGAAACTCCGCTGTCTCATGGGGGAAAACCCAAGGCATCCCAAGCCCTTCCCGAAATGACGAGGCTCCTGGTTGGCATCCCACTTACAGTGCTAGCTTTGCCAGGTGGTGGTTTTGGATACATATCCTTGGAATTATTGAACCCACTGACTAATAATATGTTTGACTTGAAACCACAATCAGCATGCTTTTGTTTTGACTCAGGTTGTTGGAGCACTGGTTGGACTCTCCCACCTTAAAGTGGCCCTTGGTAACCTTCATCACTAGTACCGGTCATCAACGGATTTGTTTAAGGGAAATTCTACAGGAAACACTGGTTTTTACTTCTAAACTATGGGTGTGCTGTAGATCTTCCCTTAAATCAATTCTGAGTGGTCCCTCAGTCTGAGTAATCTTCACTAGCCTTTACTATCCGCTGCAATGCTGGCGAGAAAACCAAATTGTGAATCCCAGACCATCCATTTTATGACCCTTTAGTGATGTTCCATAGGTCTAGGTCTAGGGATGGTTGTTCTTCTCTAGGACACCGTGGCTGCTGCAGTCCTCACCCACGCGCAGCTTCTGGACGCTGGTCTGCACTGCAGTACCTCAACTCCTAGGGGGCTTGCTCAAGTCAGCACCCCAAGAAGTTGTTCCAGTTTTGCCAGAGACTGTCCAGGTTGTGAATTTACCCCTTCAGAAGCAAAGAAAGAACTATGAACATGTTCAATGAAATTACAAGACATGGATGCATCTGAGAGACACATCTGGAAGCATCATGAAGCATTTAAGGCCGCACAGTCAAAACTCTCCGGTGCCTGTTCGTCCAAGATCATCAAAACTCCAAAAACTGCCTGCTTTTAGGCGCAACAGCCGCCGAAGAGCCGCTGTAGCACCTTGTTGGTGGCACCCCAGTGCCACGCACTCGAAGACTTTGAGGTCGAGTCAGTCGGTTTTCGGTCGCAAGATGGTCGCAGGTTTGTCGGGAAGCCCAATCCACAAGGAGAGGAAGCTGAACGTTTTTTGTTTTTTGGGGTCGCTGAAAGAAGTTGACGGGCTGCAGTCATAGGCCATAGGGAAAGATCGGATCCATGAGGCTTGGCTTGGCAGCTGTCAACATCTCATCATGCGTGCGTGCCTGCGAGTGTGTGTGTGTGTGTGTGAGTTTAATGTTGGTTATGACTTGTTCCCGGTTTGGTGGGGCATTTCGACATGACGAGATTAACTTGTGGGAATCTCTCTGAGCAATCCAATGAGGATGCCAACAGTAGGGTAAAATCTGATCGTGGAGAATCATGGAGCATTGCTTGGCAGGTGTCAACATGGAGGTGTGTATATTTGCCTTTGTTTGTGACTTGCTTTCAGCTTGGTTGGATGTTCGACATGATGAGATTAACTTGTGGGAATCTCTCTGAGCAATCCAATGAGGATGCCAACAGTAGGGTAAAATCTGATCATGGAGAATCACGCAGCATTGCTTGGCAGGTGTCAACATGGAGTGTGTGTATATTTGCCTTTGTTTGTGACTTGCTCTCAGCTTGGATGAATATTCGAGATGATGAGTTTAACTTGTGGGAATCTCTCTGAGCAATCCAATGAGGATGCCAACAGTAGGGTAAAATCTGATCATGGAGAATCACGGAGCATTGCCTGGCAGGTGTCAACATGCAGTTGTGTATATTTGCCTTTGTTTGTGACTTGCTTTCAGCTTGATTGGATATTCGGCATGATGAGATTAACTTGTGGGAATCTCTCTGAGCAATCCAATGAGGATGCCAACAGTAGGGTAAAATCTGATCATGAGGAATCATGGGCCATTGCTTGGCAGGTGTCAACATGGAGTTGTGTATATTTTCCTTTGTTTGTGACTTGCTTTCAGCGTGGTTGTATATTCGGCATGATGAGATCAACTTGTGGGAATCTCTCTGAGCAATCCAATGAGGATGCCAACAGTAGGGTAAAATCTGATCGTGAGGAATCATGGGGCATTGCTTGGCAGGCGCCAACATGAGTGTGTGTTTGTTCTCCTTAGTTTTTGACTTGCTCTCAGCTTGGTGGGATATTCGAGATGATGAGATTAACTCGTGGGAATCTCTCTGAGCAAGCCAATGAGGATGCCAACAGTAGGGTAAAATCTGATCATGAGGAATCATGGGGCATTGCTTGGTAGGTGTCAACATGGAGGTGTGTATATTTGCCTTTGTTTGTGACTTGCTCTCAGCTTGGTTGGATATTCGGCATGATGAGATTAACTTGTGGGAATCTCTCTGAGCAATCCAATGAGGATGCCAACAGTAGGGTAAAATCTGATCATGAGGAATCATGGGGCATTACTTGGCAGGCGCCAACATGAGTGTGTGTTTGTTCTCCTTACTTTTTGACTTGCTCTCAGCGTGGTGGGATATTCGAGATGATGAGATTAACTTGTGGGAATCTCTCTGAGCAATCCAATGAGGATGCCAACAGTAGGGTAAAATCTGATCATGAGGAATCATGGGGCATTGCTTGGCAGGCACCAACATGAGTGTGTGTTTGTTCTCCTTTGTTTTTGACTTGCTCTCAGCTTGGTTGGATATTCGAGATGATGAGATTAGCTCGTGGGAATCTCTCTGAGCAATCCAATGAGGATGCCAACAGTAGGGTAAAATCTGATCATGAGGAATCATGGGGCATTGCTTGGCAGGTATTCTCAATAGGGTCAGCCAGTGTAAACTGTTGCATCAAAGCAACCACTGTGTGACCGAGACACCCCCGAAGTCATCCACACGCACCGATATGCTCAACTAGTAGATGATCTATTTGCTCAACTAAAGAAGCTAGTAT
>CAXIVM010002281.1:0-14464 GCA_964035705.1 Porites rus | reverse complement strand
GTCCACTCCCCAGAGCCCAAGCGGCTTGTTCTTTCCATTGGAGCTTCCAACCTCAAAGCGGCTGGGTCCAAGCACCAGCGCAGAAATGTCAAGAGTCAAGAGGGACTGGTCCCAAGATCGCAGAAATGTCAAGAGCTGCGAACTGGTCCATGACAGATGTGGTCCTGGATGATAGAAGTCATGCTCCAGTATACGGGGGAGGGGTTGAACTTGCCTGGCAGCTCAAAAGCTCCGTAGAGTTCAGGCATACTGACTTCTTTAACCCTGCCAGGTTGGCCTGACACACTGAGTCAGGAGACCTTCTACCCACCAAGTAAACGACTCGAGTGACTGGAGTCTCAAGCTTTTCTCGTGGACACAGCTCTGGCTGGGTGCCCCCAGCGCCAAACTGCGGCCCGGAAGTGCTGGCTTTCCACTGGGCGCGCTGCGGAAAAAGAGACGGTCACTGCTCCGCTGGATGTCCCGCTCCGCTGGCTTCGCTCCACAAGGATGAAACCCGCGAAAAGGGTACTAAAAAGTGCCAGCAGGGGGGAACGTCAGGGGAGCTCAGGTGGAAAGATTCGCCTCAACCGACGGGGGTGAGATCACCGTCTCGAGTCCTTTTATTGAAGTCCTCGTGCCACTGCGTCGCCGTGTCGCCCACACGTTTGCATACGTTTGCGTGTCAAAAAAAATCACGCTTGGAACTTGGACCCATGTTTTCACCCTTCCTGGTGACCCATGGCCAAATGAAGCGACTCAGACGTCCTCGCCCAACGCGAACCAGACCGTACCGGACCGAGTCCGTACCGGTCGGGGGGACGAGCACATCTCGGGCACCACGCGCGATTCAGCCATTGTCCTGAGCGGAGAGAAAGGGGCCACTTGAACTGATAGACACAAACCGATTGGGCCACTGAAGATCAAACAAAACCTCCAAGAAAGGACCAAGCAAGAACTCATGAAGTGCTTGGTGGCGACCATTTATGCGAACCTGGGTCACTTGGATCGAACCTGCTTACCTTCGAGTGAAAAAAAGAACATCAGCGACGCCGCACCCTCTCTGTCACCTTTGTAACCCTGCCTGGAACCGGTGAACCTATGAGGATCATGTCATGGAAAAATATCCGTTGTGTCCGGAAGGCTGTAGAAATTCTGCTCGCGGCCTTCGGCATGCTTTACGGGAAGATGACACCTCGATGAGCATTTTCTCCTTGACCCGCCCGTCCGGTGTCACGCACCGTCCAAGAACGTCTTCAAAGCATTCGGTCCTGCGAACTGGCCGAAGTTTGGGCCATTTCTTCTCATACCAGTCTGGTTCTTTGAGGTCTGTCTTGGCCCACGCAATCTGACTCTCGACCACCCATGTCTTCACCACTCGGCACCCTCGGTCACCCGTCTTCTCCGAGGCTCTCGTGTGCTTGGCCCAGCCGAAGGGATCCACGTACAGCACGGCCCGGAAGGAGCGGGGCAGCACCTCGGGACACCCGTCGACGTGGGGATGGGCTGGTCTCGATTTCGAGAGGAAAGGTCCCAAGCAGACGGAAATGCCTCATGGAAAGAGGCGGATGACTGCACCACAATCTACAAAGTAGTCAATTGTTGGGGATCAACAACAGCTCAAAGAGCAGCAGCACTTGAAAGACCTGCGGGAAACCCAATCAACCTGGGTCAGGTCTCTGCCCAAAACAACGAAAATCGCTTGTGATTAATCCAAAACCACGGCCAACTCGATCTTCTAGTGATTACACTTTAGATCTGCTAGACAGCAAGGAAACAAGTAAGAACACCTCCTCCCAGGTTCTCTGATGCTTCCATGGTTTGCCCTGGCCGGTCATCAAAGACCCACGGGGTTAGGAATATAGAAGCAGTGCATCGCAAGGAGCCTGACTCAACTTGCATGCAGTCCGTCTAGGACGCCACCACTGAGGACATACACCACGACGACAAGGTGCCCAACTCATGATGGGCTGCTGAGAATACACAGCCATGCGTCCCTTTATCCTTCAAAGGAGTGAACAGGCAAGACACATTGCTACATCTGGTCAGACCGGCAAACAAGAACATGCTGAAGGATACGTCAAAGGACATGTCAGTGTGCCCTTGCTTCAAGCACCCTTGACAATAGAATCATAAGTCCTTGGAAATAACCACGTTGATTTGATGCTTCCATGGTTTGCCCTTGTTGGTCATCAAAGACCCACGGGGTTAGGAATATAGAAGCAGTGCATCGCAAGGAGCCTGACTCAACTTGCATGCAGTCCGTCTAGGACGCCACCACTGAGGACATACACCACGACGACAAGGTGCCCAACTCATGATGGGCTGCTGAGAATACACAGCCATGCGTCCCTTTATCCTTCAAAGGAGTGAACAGGCAAGACACATTGCTACATCTGGTCAGACCGGCAAACAAGAACATGCTGAAGGATACATCAAAGGACATGTCAGTGTGCCCTTGCTTCAAGCACCCTTGACAATAGAATCATAAGTCCTTGGAAATAACCACGTTGATTTGATGCGTCCATGGTTTGCCCTTGTTGATCATCAAAAACCCACAGGGTTAGGAATATAGAAGCAGTGCATCGCAAGGAGCCTGACTCAACTTGCATGCAGTCCGTCTAGGACGTCACCACTGAGGACATACACCACGACGACAAGGTGCCCAACTCATGATGGGCTGCTGAGAATACACAGCCATGCGTCCCTTTATCCTTCAAAGGAGTGAACAGGCAAGACACATTGCTACATCTGGTCAGACCGGCAAACAAGAACATGCTGAAGGATACATCAAAGGACATGTCAGTGTGCCCTTGCTTCAAGCACCCTTGACAATAGAATCATAAGTCCTTGGAAATAACCACGTTGATTTGATGCTTCCATGGTTTGCCCTTGTTGGTCATCAAAGACCCACGGGGTTAGGAATATAGAAGCAGTGCATCGCAAGGAGCCTGACTCAACTTGCATGCAGTCCGTCTAGGACGCCACCACTGAGGACATACACCACGACGACAAGGTGCCCAACTCATGATGGGCTGCTGAGAATACACAGCCATGCGTCCCTTTATATATCCTTCAAAGGAGTGAACAGGCAAGACACATTGCTACATCTGGTCAGACCGGCAAACAAGAACATGCTGAAGGATACATCAAAGGACATGTCAGTGTGCCCTTTCTTCAAGCACCCTTTGTCCATAGAATCACAAGTCTTGGGAAATAATCACGTTGATTTGATGCTTCCATGGTTTGCCCTTGTTGGTCATCAAAAACCCACAGGGTTAGGAATATAGAAGCAGTGCATCGCAAGGAGCCTGACTCAACTTGCATGCAGTCCGTCTAGGACGCCACCACTGAGGACATACACCACAACGACAAGGTGCCCAACTCATGATGGGCTGCTGAGAATACACAGCCATGCGTCCCTTTATCCTTCAAAGGAGTGAACAGGCAAGACACATTGCTACATCTGGTCAGACCGGCAAACAAGAACATGCTGAAGGATACATCAAAGCACATGTCAGTGTGCCCTTGCTTCAAGCACCCTTGACAATAGAATCATAAATCCTTGTAAATAACCACGTTGATTTTGATGCTTCCATGGTTTGCCCTTGTTGGTCATCAAAGACCCACGGGGTTAGGAATATAGAAGCAGTGCATCGCAAGGAGCCTGACTCAACTTGCATGCAGTCCGTCTAGGACGCCACCACTGAGGACATACACCACGACGACAAGGTGCCCAACTCATGATGGGCTGCTGAGAATACACAGCCATGCGTCCCTTTATCCTTCAAAGGAGTGAACAGGCAAGACACATTGCTACATCTGGTCAGACCGGCAAACAAGAACATGCTGAAGGATACATCAAAGGACATGTCAGTGTGCCCTTGCTTCAAGCACCCTTGACAATAGAATCATAAGTCCTTGGAAATAACCACGTTGATTTGATGCTTCCATGGTTTGCCCTTGTTGGTCATCAAAGACCCACAGGGTCAGGAATATAGAAGCAGTGCATCGCAAGGAGCCTGACTCAACTTGCATGCAGTCCGTCTAGGACGCCACCACTGAGGACATACACCACGACGACAAGGTGCCCAACTCATGATGGGCTGCTGAGAATACACAGCCATGCGTCCCTTTATCCTTCAAAGGAGTGAACAGGCAAAACACATTGCTACATCTGGTCAGACCGGCAAACAAGAACATGCTGAAGGATACATCAAAGGACATGTCAGTGTGCCCTTGCTTCAAGCACCCTTGACAATAGAATCATAAATCCTTGTAAATAACCACGTTGATTTTGATGCTTCCATGGTTTGCCCTTGTTGGTCATCAAAGACCCACGGGGTTAGGAATATAGAAGCAGTGCATCGCAAGGAGCCTGACTCAACTTGCATGCAGTCCGTCTAGGATGCCACCACTGAGGACATACATCACGACGACAAGGTGCCCAACTCATGATGGGCTGCTGAGAATACACAGCCATGCGTCCCTTTATCCTTCAAAGGAGTGAACAGGCAAGACACATTGCTACATCTGGTCAGACCGGCAAACAAGAACATGCTGAAGGATACATCAAAGGACATGTCAGTGTGCCCTTGCTTCAAGCACCCTTGACAAGAGAATCATAAGTCCTTGGAAATAACCACGTTGATTTGATGCTTCCATGGTTTGCCCTTGTTGGTCATCAAAGACCCACAGGGTCAGGAATATAGAAGCAGTGCATCGCAAGGAGCATGACTCAACTTGCATGCAGTCCGTCTAGGACGCCACCACTGAGGACATACACCACGACGACAAGGTGCCCAACTCATGATGGGCTGCTGAGAATACACAGCCATGCGTCCCTTTATCCTTCAACCTTGCCACCAGATTGCACCGGTGTGACGGGAACTGTCGACCTGCCGAATCGCCTGACGGTTCTTTGCAGTTCAGCAGCACCCTGATGGCGCCGATTTGCCGCGGCGAGGACGGCACCCCGGCAACGCATCGCGGTAAGCAGCACCCAGCAACCGGGGCCCGAACAGCACCCGTTTGGTGCTCACAACAGTGGAAGACGTGGAGGTAGTAGAGAAACCAGCATCCCTGCAAGACCGACGGGAAACCCCCCCAGAGTCAGAGGGCTCCGACGTGTGCCAAGAATCTCGAAAAAAACAGCTCAAGGTCCTTCTTCATCTACTTTTGGGACCATCTGTCCAAGTGTTGGTTCATCCACTTCACCGGCCCCAACCCTTCAAACACAAAAAGATCCGAAGGATCTACTGTATATCGAGCTTGAAGGCAGTTTGAGCTTGGAGGCAGTAAGGCTTCCATGTCAATTTGTCTGATACACTCGATCAGAAATGGGTAGAAATGACACTTCCCATGGCAGTAGTGCGGGAGGGTTCATCAACAGTAGCCCTTCTCACTTTGTAGGTGATGTCCCTCCAGGGCGATCTTGGGACT
The DNA here is from genome assembly GCA_964035705.1 of Porites rus. Taxonomy (NCBI): domain Eukaryota; kingdom Metazoa; phylum Cnidaria; class Anthozoa; order Scleractinia; family Poritidae; genus Porites; species Porites rus. Next base: position 9,043 of record CAXIVM010002281.1, on the reverse strand, counting down.
TGAGTTGAAAAACCTACTAGGAAAGCCACCGCTCCACTCGCGGACGTTCAACCAGCGGACGGATCGTGATGTTCGTTCGTCGGTTTCGACAGCGTCGAAGCCTGAAGGTTCTGAGATCCGCAGAGGTGGGGACTTCCACGCATCGCTCGAAAAGTCCAGGTCCCTCTATCAACATACCATGAAGTATGTCCATAAGTAATCACAATTATATATATATATTCATATGTATATGGTATGTCTATATATATCTTTAGATACACTATATACATAATAGTTTATGTAATATGTATAATATGCGTGTATATGGCCAATGGCCATTTGATGCCCACTAAAAACGGCTCGGCATCAGGGAAGCTCTAATCTCCTCCCTGTCCCACCCAACGAAAACGGGCTCTCAGCAGCCTTAAGAAAGAGGCCCACGGGCACGAGGTATTCGATGCCTCGGAGCGAGCCAGAGCGAGCCATGATTGCGCCCTCTTTCGTGCATCAACCCACTCTGGGAGGACTGAGAAAGAGACCTAGAAGCGACGGCCTCCAACCAAATAGCAAAAGGAACCTAGCAATGGCCTCCCCCGAATAGCAATCGCCTCCAACCTAATAGCTATGGCCTCCAACCTAGAAGCGATGGCCTCCTAATGCAAAAATCAGAATGGATTCAAGAATCTTTTGTGCATCTACTGTTGCATCTACTGAGGCTGAACCCGCTGAGAAGTTCCAATTCCTTCAATTCGTCCAAGCTCCCCAGCTGCCAGGGTTGCCCACTCGTTTGGAGGAGATGAAGGTGACCACCTGAAAAGTGCGTGATGGAAGAGCAAAAGATTCCGAAATAAATACAAAACAACGAATAATGTTAAGTGACGGAACTTTCATCCGTCTCGTGGCGTTCTTGAGTACAGGTGGCCAAGATACGCCGTTCTTCGAAAGGATATGGCATGTTCAGTTCTCGCAGGGCAATAAGGTTGTCATGTTTTGACTATGGGTCTTCACGGACCCGAGAAACCACATTATGCAGGGGCAAACCCAAGGTGCAGGTTAGCTCGTGCTGCAGGGCCGTCAGCATAGTAGACTGATCCTAGCCCTTTCAAAGGATCAACGACCTAGACATAAACCCCTAATCCCTTCATCTTGGTCGGCATAGGGGGATGATCTCAGTCTTTCACCCAATATGTCTCCGATCCTTGGCTCCCCCCCGGCCCTTTCTCCACCATTCGGCGAGAGAGGTCGGCGTGGCGCTTCAAAAATGGGCTCCGGCCACACGCGGAGAGTCTGGAAGTCCCGACGTCCGGTGGCAGGACCCGCGAAGCGGGTCACTGTCACCCTGCTTTGGATTTGCGGTGTCTCGATACATTGTTTTTAAGGCCGCTCTGCCGCTCTGCCCTCTAACCCAAGAGTAATGGCCGCCAAAGTTTACTTTGGTGACTTGATCGAATGTTGGTGAGTTTTCTCCAGGCGATTGTTCGATGGTCCTGCCATCCTAGAGGCTTTCAGTCCCATTGAAAAATTTGGAGCCCAGTGTCAGTGGCCTCATCAAACACGGCGCTACAGGAATTCGCTCGATTCGGATGAACCGGGATGAGTCGCAAGCGTCCCAGCTCCTTTCGACGCAATAAGGAGTTCGGCTGCCGATGTTCCTCCCTGCGCAAAGGAGTCTGTGGCCAGAAGCTTCTGCTTTGGGATTCGTTGGGTTTTGAGGACAGGTTACACCTGCTCAGAATCTGCAGCCGAAACTAAAAGTGCATTTTGACTCCACTGCTGGATCCTGACCGTCAGCTTCAGAGCAAAGTGCAAACCGATTGGGAATAAGGTCTCAACAGTTTTTCAAGCCAAAGCGGAAAACCCTTAGTATACAAAAAATTGTATGGTATGAACAAGTTTCCCAGAACTCCATCGTGCCCCTCCAACCAACCATGCTGAGAAGGATTTTCGGACAAGCCCCACCCAACCATGCTGGGTTCCACTTTGAAAGAAAATGTCACTAATATATATATATATATAACTACATATGTTTGCTATTGGTGTCGTCATTTGTAACTGTTGCTGCTGTTGATGGACACAATCCAACATTGAATGAGGGGGCGCAGGGGTTGCTATGCGACCCTTCCAGGGTAAAGTGGTGAGGCGGTACAGGGTGCGGATTCTCATGGTCAGGGTTTCATGGTGGGTTGCAATAAAGTTGCATTGTTTGTTCCTGCTATCCTTGGGACGTCTTCTTCTTGCTGATTCCACTGAGCTGTGTCATTGATTCATTGATGTTGCCAATGTGGCCGCTTCTGGCTCTACATGGTTGTTGTCATTGATGTTGCCAATGTGGCATGCCATAGTCATGTTGTCACAACTCATGGTGTCATGATGTTGTCTTGCTGGGCCAAGGTCAAACGGCCCGCTGACAATCCCAGCTAACCTTTGGGACTAGGTCCTATGACGACTCACCATAAAACCAGTGGAAAAACACCTCGCATGGTCAAGACAGCCTGCTTAAGAAACAACTACCCGGATCCTGTTGGAAAATGAGCATAACTTAACAATCCCTCATCTAGTCCCCCCTTCCGTCTGATCGGCTGGGATTCGGCCCGATGTGATGCGCTATCGAGATTTGGTACGATACGCATGGCTTCTTTTGGTCCCTGCGAAAGGTTGGGATGGGTAGCAAGTCATGAAGACATGATCTTGCCAGCAGGGCTCTCCCATTCACCAAGCCCGGTCAGGATTCCTGTTTCAAGAGTCCAGGGGGAGCCCTCTCGTTCCCGCGTTCGGGCAGTCTGCGAAGATTGGAATCTTGGTATCACAATCTCTAAGCTAATGGTGGACTGGTCGGTCGGGGCTCACAGGTCACGGGTCGTGCTCATTTCATTCTTTTCAGCTTCTCTCCAAGACTATCAGTCTATCAGATTATCACATGGCAATTTTGCCGTCTCTGAGGGTCTCCCACTGTTCCGGTCAGCCAGGAGTGACCTTGGGACTATTCCCGTGCCGCCGGCCCTTTGGCAAGGCTTCAGCCACCGTGAGGAGGCTGTCCTCACACAGGTCACAAAAGGGGAGCCTGGTGATGTTGCCTTGTCATAGTTAACATTAATTGAGATTGAGGGCCAGCATGTGTATGCCCGCAAAGTGTTGGTTCGGTCACCCAAAAAATGCAACACATGTTTAATTGCAAATGTGACATGTGCAGTATCTTCCTGATCGGGTTTCTATTGATAGATCGGGCAATGGTTCCTCCTCTTTTAGGGTTTCTGCTCAGAAAACCCTGCCTTCACATCATTCAACTTGTTATTTTGTGGTCACACTGATGAAATACTCACTGAATACTATAGGCTGAGACCCCAGACAGAGTTGGCGGAAAACATAGTTGTGCCGCTCTGCTCATGTATAAGTCCAAAATTAAATAACATCAGTCATTCTCTACTTGCGGGCCTCCCTTTGAGGTTGAGATACTTCCAGAGATTACGAACAGGGGGAAGCACATGTGCATTCGTCCACAGTCCTTGATCTGCTTCAACTCCACTTCCTTAGCTGCGCAGGTCAACAGAAGATTAAGCATTGAAGTCCTTTAGAGATCTCTCCGGTTCTTTCCAGCCCTCGGGAAGATCCCGGTCACCTGGTTGCGAAGATTTCGTCGCACATCTGCAGCTGATTGAGAGTTTGTCACTCACATACCTTTAATGCAATCAGTGGGTCCCAACCTTTCGATCAGCACCCAAAACTCTGTGAGAAACTTTTCAGGATTGCCTACCCCCAGTCCACCCCCTGGCCAGGCTGCGACGTAGGTTTGAAATTTGCCTGGCGGGATTTTGCTCGTGATGCTCAGTCGGACATCGTGGGCATCTACAGAACGAACAAAGAATCGCACAGTCGGAATCGATGTCCAAAGAGATAAAGAGAATGAGAAGCGACTTGAGTTCCAGTTCGTACAACATATGTACAGCAACCCAAGCAGTCCAAAAGCTTGTGTGGTGGTTTACAAGGGGCTCAAAATAATCGTAATGGTGGATGATGTCAAAGGAACCCCCTGTTGGACCTCCCTGTTGGACCTGCAGCTGTTCAAACACGCCCCTTCTGAATCTGGTTGTGTCAATCTCCTATAGTCTCGTACTGGGATAGACATGAGCAAACAACGAATCTATCCGAAAGAAAGAGCAACGCAATCTGAGCAAACAGTTGCTGTTCTTGATTCTGTTGTTGTGGGTGACGCAGAAGACCAGGTGCTTTTCCAAAATTGCACTGCTAGGTCCCCCAGATGACCCCCAAGAGCAAGCCAAGTCGCCCTGATTCTTGATCTGCCATGTTTGATCATGGATGATCCTTGGATCTAACCAAATGAGAAAACACTAGGATACCAGACTAGTGGCCAGTTTCGATTCCCCTCAAACCACCTGGTAGAAGTCTGCAACTAGCGAATTTTGAAACATACAATCATACATACCTTATTATCGTACGCAGTCTGAGCACAGTGCATCCATGTTGCACGGTTGGTATTATGTACATTATACAGTGTATATATATATATATATGTATGCTAGCCCCCCCCCTGAGATCCACATTTGATGGTGTTTCCAAGACGTATTTGAGAAAAACGGAAGCAGAAGTGCATCAGATGCAAGGAAACGGCTTTGGATGCATTGGATATGAAAAAGCCAAGTGTAGATCCTGTAGGGGAAAAGTTGCCTGAAGTCATTGGAATCCAACAGACGAAGCAGACAAAGAGAAGACAGGGACCAATGTTAGAGAAGCAAGATGCAGACAGTGTTGGAGCAGCAAGATGCATACATAGACTAAAACCCTCACACACGTTTTTCCTTGTTTCGTTGCGCTAGGACTCTGACATGAACCATTTGACCAATGAACCAGTTGCGGTCCAAAGGTCTTGACCCCTCAGCCAATACTCATATTGAGCTGACCGTAATTGCATGCGCAAGAAACCGCTTCCCACTTTGGAGTGCTGGTTGATGTTCAACCTATCCTTTAGATAGCGCCAGCAGCGGTCGATGATTTGGGCGCCTGACTTCACCTTTACAGACGTCTTGCTGCCAGGAACCTTGTGCTTGTGGATCTGCACATACGTCGGAGCCACCCACCTGAACTTCCCGTTCACTTTGACTCTCTTCTTCTTGTGTACGACTCGGTCGTGCAGGACTCCAGAGACACTGGTGGCATAGCTTTTGGCAGAATCTGTATGGAAAATGATTTGCCGATCTTGCAGCCGCTTTGCAGCCAGAGGTTCCCATTCAACCTTGCGAACGGCTCCAGGCCCAGGAGGCTGGAGGTTTGAGGCGGCGCAGCACAAGTGCCAAAGCGAATCTTTTTCTCAGCCTTGACAACCCAGGATTCCCGCAACTGGCCCAATCTCTTGCTCATATATTCAATAGTTTTGCGGTTGATGTGTAGAAGACGATGAACTGCGGCGTGAGGAATGCGATTGAGTAGAAGTAGAAGAAGGGCTGCTTGGGTAGCCAGTGGTGTAGACGAAGAGCCCCAGTGGTTAGGATGGTTCTGGTGTGGGTTCACAAACAGGAAGAGCATCGATGTTTCAGTCCACCAGCCATCAGCTTCCCAAGAGCCCCTTCTTGGCAGTGAGGGCATGTAGACCCTTCCCAACAATGAAGAAGGCCATCTTCTCGAAGCATTGCCACCAAAGATGCTGGGGACGCTGTCAAAATCTCCGTCAAGGATCTCTTCCATTTGCAGCGATCATGGCGAAGAAGTGGGGAAGCTTCCGAGCCTCGAACATACGGGACCCTTTCCCAGTCCTTTGTCTTTGAGGCCGCGGGCCGCTTCAGCACGGAACGGAGCTTAGGCTTGCCTTTCTTTGGGGCTGGAAGGTTGTTCCACTTTGCAACCATACGGTCACAGAAGCAATGGCGCCAGGTATGGCTTCACAGGATAGACTACAGGAGAGACTACCACGGGACCGATTTTATTGCGCAGCTGCAAGAATGAACCCCAAGGATGATAATGCAAGACAGAAACACAATGCAGCAGAGAATCTAGACAGACACAGTCAGCACACGCACAGCGAGCCTTCTTACGAGCAGCGCGATGTCTGGATGCTCACATGACACATGCACACAACCCCATTCGCGTGAAAGTGTTTCTATATGATTGGATCAGGCTTCTCTCATCGGAACGGACTATGCTGGAATGGATTTTCTTCCACCTCATCTTCATGCGGCATGTTGTCGATGAGTTCTTCGAGCGCTGCCTCCATTTCAACATCCTCTGCACTTTGAGCACTTTGCGCTTGCCCTTCCAGGGCTCCGGAACCGGATTGGGTGGCTCTTCTCTCTCGGGCTCAGGAACCGGATTGGGTGGCTCATTGGATGGCTCTCCCCTCTGAGTGGTTTTGCCTCTGTACCGTTTGGCTGGGGGCAGCTTGAATCGACCCAGGTTAGGCACCATGACAGGAGGACTTGGTAAAACGTCTTCCTGGTCTGATGACGAGTCAACTTCCTTGTTGGGAAGGCGAAGTGGAGGTAGACGAGCTATGAGCTGTTCTTCGATTTCTCCATTCACAGCTGCAATGTAGGCTTCTGCCCTGCCGGGCGCAAACTTCTCCATGCCAGCTGAAATCATACGCACTTCACGCGCTGTCTCATCCTGCCATTCGGGCCCATGCTCCATGATGCCTAACTTGTACTTGGAGTATAAAGGCTTGTCTTTCTCAGACAAGAGATCCTTATGAAGGTCATCCACCTTGATGCGATGCACTGTGGCTCTAGAATCTTGGCTGGGCAGACGAAGGTACATGGCATGCTGGCCCAGGACGATGACAAAAGCAGGCCAGTACATCAGCAAGTCTGTCACCGGCAAAGATGCGACGGGTGAGCTTCAGGAACTCTTCACCTGTGATGGAAGTACGGTTGTCATCCGCAGGCTCATCCTCTTGACCCAGACCATTGGACGCATAGGTACGCATGCAATTGCGAGGCAACTTGGAGTCATTGTAGCGACCAGATGTAGCTTGCTCCTCCTCCACTGTGAAGAAGGATTTGAGGTCGGCCATGGAAATGCTTTCGCGGTTTGGATCGTCCAGGAAGATCCCTTCATAGACATGGCCAATGTACTGCCTGAAGTTGTCTAGAGATTTAGCCCGCCGCCATCCAGGAACACCTTCTTCTTGCAGCCGGCGTATGTGGTACCGACCCATTGCCAACAGCATAGCAATCAATGCCGGGGTCTTACCCACACCAGGCCATCCAAGGCACAAGACTCCATAGCGTACAAAGAGAGGGCACAGCGCTGGCAAGATTGTATCGGACAGCATGGGCTTTAGAGAGAAGGTAGTCAATGGGAATTCCCGCTGCCCTCGTCTTGTTCTGTGCCATGATTCTCACTTTGCCTTCCGGCCAGCCTGCAATGGGCCTGTCTGAGTCTTCTTTGATGTTCATCAAGATCCAGGCGTACTGTTCGTTATGGGCATCGGACTCCGGGGCATTCTCGTTGATGAAAGAGATACCTTGCAGCAACTCTGTATCATCAGGAGCCCATATAGGGGCCGTTGCGATAGATTTGGTAGAGACTGTCACTTTCCGGCACACTTTGGCCCACTGCACATGATGTCCTGGCACTCTATCGAGCAAGGACTGGAATGCCTTCCTGACAGCCCAAGGCCCTTGACGATGGAAGGTAAGATACGGGGACCCGCAAATCTTCTTGATCACCTGGCTCACAAGCATTTTCGATTCAAAGAAGATGATCTTGATCACATCTAGGCGCCCATGGCCATCTGCAGCCACAATGCATCCAACTTTGGTTTGTTCTGGCAAAGGTTCTGCAAATTGTAAAGCGGCAGGTAGCTCGTCGACTCGTTGGTTCTGCACAGCCGAGGCAATGTTCTCAGGAGTTCCACAATCTGCTATGGAGAGACGCGCATCTAGAAGCAGGTTTGCGCTTTTGACGCCTGCTGGTGGGCGACAGCATCTCAGAAGATCTGCGACAGTCAAAGGGGCCTCAATGTCCGTCGTATGCTTGACGGTGTAACATGGCGCTGTCTGCATGTCATATTGCCACTCCTTGCCGCCGTACTCCTTCATGGCCTCGTCGACAAAGGCAGCCATAGCCTGCGGAAGCAGATGTTAGGATGCCAAGACCGCAACGAGAACTATGCAGAGCAGAACATATTGCGAACGTGAATTTAATGAGGACAAGGTGCACATGAGTCAGCAGAGGACAGATACAAGTACTACGGCTTGTGAATTGGAAGAGTTATGTGATAACGCATGTCCGATCTCAAATCTGAACAGTGAATCTCGAGTCTGAACAGAGAATCTCAAGTCTGAACAATGAGCAGCAAATCTAAAGTTGTACATGGTTTATAGTTTATCTTTGCACAAACAGTCTACTGTAACGAGCATCTTTTTTTTGCACCGGCCGCAAAGCTCAAGCAAACATTCACCTCCCACTTTGGCCCTGCTGCCCGAGCAGCAGCGCCTTCAGCTGCTTGTTCTCTTCTTCAGCAACTTCGAGGGCATCGGAAATGGTTTGGTGGGAATCTGCAAGCGAATCAAAATCATACTGGAGTTGCAAATATCGCTCACATTTGGCACATTTTGCAGGTGGCTCAACCACATCTGTGTCTGAGAAGTCCGTTTCTACGTCCTTGGCAGGGCCCAGTGCAGGATTCGGTCCCGCCAACTCTGCATCCTTGGGAGGACCCAGTGCAGGATTCGGAGTACCCTCATGCGTGTCATCTGCTTCTGCCATGATGCCTTGATTGGGCCCTGGCTCATCGCCTGCGTCCGAAGATTCCGAAGATGACCCCGAGGAGCTCGTGGAAGAAGAATCCGAAGATGACAGGTCGTACAGGCTGCAGCAGCTAAAGCAAGGTCCTTTACGGCGATGTGTCCTTCTTGTCCTCCAAAGCATAGACCTTAGACGAACCGAACCGAATCACTGCTCTCAAGTCCTTGCAATTAGGTCATTCAACCTGCGACATATATGCGATCATGCGGCGGGTGGCCGCACCATTTTAGGCTTCTTGAGCAAAGTCAACAATCTGCTTTCCGCTTCCTTGGACCATGCACCAAGTAGCCCCACAGGAGCTAATTTG
>CAXIVM010002279.1:0-45331 GCA_964035705.1 Porites rus | reverse complement strand
GGGTGGACAGAATACGACCTGTCGGCGACGACGAACACCACCATATCCTAAGCTCGGTGGTTGATTCGTTCTGTGGTCATCCGATTACATCAGGCATCATCAGGCATCATCACACACGCGTCAGGCCGGGACGTAGGACAGGACATCGACGACGGGGCTAACCGGCTTGAGTGGGTGGCACGGGCGAACCTGGGCCTGTCCACAGTGGGTTCCAGGCACCCACCGCTTGTCCAGCTCGGAAGCTCAGCTTGGGGATGTGGCAGATGTGGCTCAGTGTGTCTGATAGAGCTGTAACAGTCAATCAGTGCCCAGTCAATGGACTACCTACCCAGTTTTAGCTAGTGGAGTATACCTACTCAGTCCCACTAAGAGCAACAGTATCAGATGTTGTTGTGAGAAGGGCCTGGAACCTACTGTATCCATCATGCACTGTGACAGGGAATGGGAAATACCCGAGGTACATGGTGTTTCTCTGCTAGGAGTCATATTTTGAGTCGACTTCGGGCGTGGGTCAATATGTCCAAATTCAACGAGGCCCTCTAACGGGCCTGTAGGTGTTTCCTTTGACTAGTGAGTTTGGATGGCATGATTGCATCTTATTTTTGAGCCTCTCGTGTTAGGTGGGCGTTCGTTTTGTTGGATTGTCATGCGTTTGACGGAGTAAACCCATCGGTACAGGCTGACTTGATAATATGGGTACGAGTTTAGGGACCCCCGCCTGGCCGAACAGTTTTCAGTCTAAACTCTTGCCACGAGGATTTGGGGGGTCATTCTATCTCCCTGCAACTAACATGGAAGTGAAAGATGGCCTTTGGAAAGACTGGTTTCCTCAAACAGGTGCAGTAGGCCTATCTTGGTTTATCTTGCCACTGGGATTGAACTCAAGAAGGCGGCCGTTTTCTGCCAGGACAGCTGGTCCTCCAATGTGCAGCCCCCTCGGACTCGGTCGTTTCTTGGGGCAAGTGAGATACACTCGTGTCGACCTGGGAGCAGTTCCAACAATTCACCCAACATGACCCAATGATGTTGCAGAGGGTTTTTCTGTGCTCTTTATATAAGCAACGATGGTTTCAGATGTCCATCGGGCCTCTCATCATCTCGTGGGCCTCGCCCGGGCTATGCTAGGCCTCGCAGCATATCGCACGATGGCGATGCCTAAAGGACGGCGGCAGGGACCGGGAGGAACCTCGCAGGGGACGATGGACGATGACCATGACCCCAACCACCCGACAATGCCAGGCCGCTGGAATCGACGGGGGACGATGGAGTCAGACGATGGAAGGGAATTCCGAGGAGATGGACTTTCTTTTGTGTAATACTATAATGTTTTGGTGTGAGAACTAGGAACTAATTAAGTCCATCCCCTAACTAAGCCATAACTTGTGAGAACCATAATGTTTTGGTGTGAGAACCAAGCCATAACTTGTGAGACATGGTCACTGTTGAGGTAGAAACAGGCCGTGTTTGTAGAAGGTTGTGTGGGGCCGTGTGCGTGTTTGAATCCATTTGGGGTACAAGACGCTTTGAGTGCTTGGTGTGTTTGTTTGTTTTCCACCTTGTCAGCTAAGCTCTGAGCTTCGTGTCAGACTCCGGAGGTTCCATGGTTGGACCGATGGTGGCACTCAGCAAATCAGACATACTATGTCCGTTTGTTGTGTTGGTGATGGACCATCATACAGTATTGCCTCCTGGTTGTGATATGTTGTTGATTTGTTATCCAAGAGGCAAGCTTCAAACCTTACTTCTACACAAAGACTTATCGTCAATGAGTGTCAACGGAGTGGCACCACTGTTGGTACCACTTTTGAGTTGTATTTTGCCGCTTCAACGACGGATTGTCGCTTCAATACGTAGCGACAGCTTCCAAAACCCCGTGACCATACTTAGCACCGGTGCCACCCGTTGGCTTCCTCGTTCGCAAAGCCACCGTTGGCTCCCTTCGCTCGCTCCGTCCTGTCCTGTCAACTCGCTACGGCGCATCGAAGCTTCGCAACGCCCGAACTACAGACCGTCGTACTGCTGCAGACCCAGTGACTCCCGAGACCACTCAGGATCCTACAAGAGAATGGTCTGCCTTTTTCCCCCTAGGGCTCCAACCATATCCCTGAGAATGTAGCTAGACATAGTTAGACCCCACACACCCACTAGAACCACCTTCTCAGGTAGTTGAAAACCCTATTGGGTGTCTACTAGACGGACCGCCTACACCCAGCGGATGCCCAGACCGTCGACACCGATGTCATGCCAGCGGCCTGGCTGAGCTCTGGGCCGAAGTCAGAAGGATGGCCTGGCTGAGCTCTTAGATCCTAATCTAGAATCAAAAGTGCGGCTATGTACAAGAGATGACACGGAAATGGCGGCATTTTTGATTTTGTTCGTCCTGGTAGTCCTGCTACTAGTAGCTTCTTGTTACGTACTAGTAGCGATGGCCTCCAACCTAATAGCGATGGCCTCCACCTAGTAGCTTCTAGCTACTAGTAGTTTCTTGATTAGTGGTTAACCCGATTTCAGAACTCGGAGATCCCGAGTTCGCTTGCAGCAAGGCAGTTTTCACCTGCTCAGCGTCGCCATGTCGCCATCGCAATGTCGCTGGCGCGCAGAGATCATATTCCAACAACAGGGGCCCCAGGATTGGAGGATATCATCGAAATCCATGTGGTTGGCTTGGATGGCGAAACATTTAGCTTGATGCCTGGCGGAAGATGTTCGAAGATGGTTGGGCGGAGGTGGAATGTGGCCGACGTTCGTCTTTGCCCCCCCACTATACAGACATATAATATATACATACTATACAGACATGTTTGGTGGAAGCATTGCATCTATCTAATTCGAGGTTCTTGTCGGAGTCAAAAGCAGTTCTCGCAACGGGTAGCTATTTATTAGTTTGCTGTTCGAGAGTTCCCCAACTTGTTGCAGATCCATGTGAGCAGTATGGTATGGCTGAAAAGGAGTTCCCTTTACTGGATTGCACAAAAACACCTCACAGTGTGAACATATTATCATCACATGACACACCCCACTCGATACACTACCCCACAGCAAAAACTTCATCACCACCTTCACCAGATGACGCCATAAACCGCGAAGAATCACTCACCACACCATACTGTTTTACTGGCATGTCACAGCTCTTCAAACTTCCATGTCACAGGTTCCACTGGGCTGGTTCGTTCCTTTCTTCCAAGAAAGTTGCCAAAAAACCAGGCGTTTCCAGCGTCCTTAAAACCGTTTTCCAGGTCAGCCTCCGAGCATGGCTGTGTGTTGTCCAAAAACATGTTTGGCAACTTTTGTGTGTTGGAGATGAATATATTCTTTTTCAGGTCGGTTGGTATGGTTGGACCGGAGATTTGGCTGAGAGGCCTGATCAGTGCCAGCCCCTGTGATGGTGGTGGTGGCAAACGAAGAAACAGCTATATGTAGAAAAGATCTCCTGCAGAAGAGCACCAACAGTAGAAAACTATTGGTGGAGGTTCCATCCTATGTTTGTGAATGGAACTTGCGAGTAAACTTCTTGGCAAACGGAACTCTTAAGTTCTTCCAAGCCTTCTGAACTTCAATTCCAAACCTAATAGTTAATAGCAATGGCCTCCAACGTAGTAGCGATGGCCTCCAACCGAATAGCGATCCTCCACCTAGCAGCTTCCTTCCTCCCTTAGTAGCTTCCTTCCACACCTAAGGAGGCTTCCAGATTCCAAGATTGGTCGGGATCTACATGGAAGGATCAGTCGCCGACTGCCTTGCAAAGCTGGCGCTGGCCTCGCCATCTTCATGGGAACCGAGCAGCTGGGCATTTCCAGTAAAGAAGAACTGACCGAACCGTGATTCTTTGGGTACACCCTGGATTTTTGATATGTTGATAGATTTGGAATATCTTAAACGGATAAAAAAGGTGTCTTTCGAATTTTAGTTCTATTATATAGCTATTTCTTGCTTGGTGCTTGAAAATCACCCAGGAAGCTCCAAATGGGCAAGACCCTGAGAGAACAGGGGTTGAAAGACGGTGCCACGATTTCCTACACCTATGTCCGGTCCAACTTGGCAAAGGCCGTGGCTTACATTCTATGCCAGGGCTTACACACAGACCAGGAAGATCAGGCAGTTACAGCTTTGGAAGGTCTCACACAACTGACGCTTTGGGTCTCCCCAGACATGTTTCAGAATTTGCCTCGAAGCTTACAGAGCCTGTCTATTTGCGGCCGATGTAGTCGGCGGTTGGAGCACATCACTTTGCCAAGCGACCTCCAATGTTTGCAGCTCGGCAATAAGTTTAATCAGAGCATCGAGGACATCCGTTTGCCTGACAGCCTGAAACACCTGACTTTTGGCATGGACTTCAATGCGAGCTTGGACAACGCCAAGCTGCCAAGTAAGCTCCAAAGCCTGACCTTTGGCCATGACTTCAATGAGAGCTTGGACCATGTGAAGTTGCCAGACGGGCTTCAAAGTCTGACGTTTGGCCATGACTTCAACGAGAGTCTGGACGATGTCGAGCTTCCAGACGGACTCCAGAGCTTGAAGTTTGGAAGCAAGTTTGACCAGAGCTTGGAGGATGTGAAGCTGCCACAGAAGCTCCGAAACCTCACATTTGGCAGTAGGTTTGACCAGAGCCTTGATCATGTGAATCTGCCAGATGGGCTGCTGAGCATGAGTTTTGGTTATAGATTCAATCAGGCCTTGGAAGATGCGAACCTTCCAAGTGGTCTACAAGCACTGGCATTTGGCCATGGATACAGCCAGAGTTTTCAGCACGTTGATTTGCCGCAGGGGCTTCAACGGCTCAATTTGCCTCATGGTGATGTATCCAAGCGGGAGAACCACCTGACATTGCCCAAAGACCTTCAGCACCTCACCTGTGGCTGTGGATTTGTTGGGACTTTGGAGCACCTTGCTCTACTAAGCTCTCTCCAAAGTTTGACTCTGCGTGGGAACGAGAGTTTGGAGCACATCATTCTGCCCAGCGGGCTTCAGAGCCTAGACTTGGGGGATGACTTTAATCAGAGCTTGGAGCACATCCACATGCCCAAGGCTATGCGAAGCTTGACCTTCGGCGATGACTTCAACCATAGCTTGGCGGATATCAATCTGCCAGACGGGCTCCAAAGCCTGACTCTCGGCTACCGATTTCAACAAAGTTTGGAGTACGTTAATCTGCCGAATAAGCTCCAAAGCTTGACTTTGGGCTTCGGATTTAATCAAAGTCTAGAGCGCGTGACTTTGCCGAAGGGGTTGCAAAGCCTCACGTTGGGCAACAGGTTCAATAGGAGTTTGGAGCACGTTCTTTGGCCGTTTGGGTTGCAAAGCCTCACATTGGGCGATAGATTCAATCGGAGTTTGGATCATGTTAACTTGCCACATGGACTGCAAAGCCTCAAAATTGGCCATGGCTTCAATCGGAGTTTGGCGCATGTGGATTTACCGATCGGGCTCGAAAGCCTGAGTTTGGGCGATTCGTTCAACAGCTTGGATCAGGTGCATCTGCCCAGAGGGCTTCGAAACCTAGTTTTGGACGCTGCGTTCTTTTGCCGCAGCTTGCGGCGTGTCATTTGGCCTGATGGGCTTCAACACCTGACCTTGGGCGCAACCTCTCATGGCTGGAAACACCTCGAGCTCCCCAACGGGCTCAAGAGTGTCACCCTCGGCTCTTTGTACGTCTCCATCGCTCCCTTCGGTGGAGCAGCGGGGCATGCGGTCTCGCCCGACACTCCTTGAGGAGTCATGTTTCGATTCGCTGAATCAAAGGGATGGCTTGAAATGCGAAGCGACTCCGAGATTTGCCAACATGAATTGCAAAGAATGGGAAGAATGGATGCTTGCTACCAGGACCATCCAAGGGGTGTCCAATGGACTACCCCACACTACCTTTTTTGGCTTCCATTGGGCACCCCTTGGATGGTCCAGGTATGCTATGAGAAGTTTACTCTGTTCGATCGGCCACTGTATCATTAAGGGCCAATTGGAATATATTTGGACATAGAGCTTTCGCGTGGATGATTTGTAACAGGAAAGGGTGGAACATGGTGGAACTGGTTTTTGAAAACGATCCGTCAGTACAGCTTGAAGAGCTGTTGAAATCCTGCTTCAAAGAGTTGTGAGCCGTGAGCCTGCTACCTCTTTTTTACGGGAAAGAACCCGAAAAGATCCCAATTTTTGAGACTGGTCTGGTGAGTCATCCTGATAAAATCCATGTCCAGGAACTCCAGGATATCATGTCTGCTGGGATGAGGACATCATACACGATGGAACGCTCCGACTCCGTGGGTCCGACTCTGGTGGATCGTTCGACGTCCCAGACTGTAAGAGTCTCGGGGCCTGTCGACTCGAGTCTGTCGCACCAGAGGAAGACCACTCTGAGGATGGAAAACTGGAGAACTGTGGATGGCACCATGGAAAGCTGACCACTAGAGTTTTTTGATTGAACACGGTCATCCGAACTAGGGGCCATGCCATCCACTTCCATTTGGAGCGTCTGATTTGTGGACGCCTCCGCGATCCTCCAGGAGGGCCCTCGCCGTGCTGCTGAAGCGCCTGAGGGCACCGAGCCGCTTGGTCGACCGTGACGGTCGAAGCGGCGAGTTGATTGAAAGCTCGGACCACGCGGTGAGGTCGCCGCGTGCCATGTCTGCCACCATGGTGTGACATGGTGTGACCAGGTCATTGCAGAACACTGTAACATTGGGGCGAAGCCACAACCAGGTGGGCGTGATTGATGCCACATGGGCGCTCGTCGGGTGCGGGTTTTGCTCTTTCGTTGCCCGTATACTGATTGAGGTGGGGTTTGCCCTTACTTCCGCTTTGAAAGGATGCTTGTTGTGTGGATGTTGGGTTTGAGGTCACCACGGATACACTGATGTGATTGGATCTTGGAATTGCAAGTCCAAAGAGAGGTAACTTTGAGCGCTTTGACGTACTTGGGAGGATGGACACAGAAATGAAGTTCTTTAAAGACCTACTGTATACAAAGCAGGACCAGAAGACAAGATGGCCATTATTGTTCTCCCTAAATAAATGTTCTTCCAGCAGTAAACTAACCACCTTGACATTGTTTCAAGCTATTAGATGCTCGGTTGGGACTGACAAGCCAAGTAGCATAGTATATGCATCGCCTTGGATTGGCACGAAGAAACCAACTTCAGAAGCCTCGGAAGCTTCGTCTTGCTTCTTCGCTCACTCGGCCTCCAAGGTCGGAGGCCGCCTCCAAGCGTAGCAGCTTGGCAGCTTGGGGGCTCAGCTGCGCCGAAACGAGACCTCGAAGAGCACCAGGGTCGACTTCAAATTGAGTAATACTTGTTTCGCTCACGTGAGAACAACTGAATGACTCAATCCTGGAATGTGCGCAAGAAGCGACTTCCCTGGCTCTTTTTTTTTCAGGCGTCTTCACACTTCAGGTGTTACAGTCAATCAAGAGGATGTCCAGAGTTTTCATGGGGTACCAAGTGGTTTGGATGTGGTGGAACTCGGGATGGTTTTATGTGCATATACGGAGGCTCAACGTGGGCACGTCAACCTGTTCCAACGTGCCTGTGCAAATCTGCATTCTGAACATGTCTTTGGCAGAGCAGCTAGCGAAGATCCCACCGCATGATCATCAGCGATTGTGTGTGTCCTGCACCCAGACACTCCAAACATATGTCAAAGGCTACCAACATTGGGGTGGTCTCAGGGGTCATAGGCACATACATGGAGTGTCTTGGGTATGTCAAGAGTGCAGCGTAGCACTTGCGTTTCAGCTGCCCATACTTATGGTACGTCCACCCTCTCAAACCTGGTGTTGAGGAACCTCGACTCGAAGAATGACAAAAAGGTTCACAGACCAGAACGATCCGTAAAAGTACTCACCAATAGACTGGGCGTCCATTGAACACCCCGTGTGATGTTTTATGCATGTGTCCAGTGTTATAAATGTTGGGAACACAAAAGGTGCCACCCTGAGAGCGTATTCATGATGCGAGAGGGTGTTCCAACACGTTGCTGGGACCTTGAAATAGGTTGCTTTTGGTCCAGATGCACCATGCACCAACTCAGAATATCCGAACGAACGGTTGTTCAAGATGTAGAAATGAACAAAGTAAGCCACCATGATGCACCGTGCACCGGGAAAGACACTCAAAACACCACTCTCATCCGAAGATCTTTGGCCAAAGACTGCATTGTTTGTGAACCATCGATCGGCGAGGAGCTTGGACGCTTTCTGGGCACTCAAGAGAGGCGAGGAAGGAGGGAGGAGGGAGGGTGTTGACAACTGGGAAGCCTAGCCCTAGCCTTCCGTTCAACCACAGAAAGGTCGACCTGCTTTTGTAGCGTCAAATCCCTAGTAACTAGTAAAGCAATGGTTGTTCGGTGCTATTAATTACTGTTCTGTAAATCAATGGTGGTTTGGAATCTTAGGGCGAAGCCTCAGAATTGATGCTGGCTCGTTTCGTTGTTGGCTCGGATGGGCTAAGAGATGTCCGGGAGTGTTGTGTGGCGATGACGGTTGGACACTGCTGGGCTTATGAGGGTTCAACGGTAGGATGAGCTACGTATGAATATGGTCAGGACAACAACATTAAGAAAACAATTTCTTTACCAGTTTGTTTGTGCATTGCATTTGCACTCGCGCGAGCTTTGCAAAGTACATCACCATTCCTCTCAAATCTTGGCAGAAGTTCTTCATGCGGTTGGGAGAGAGCTTCCGTTAACCACTGGTTAACCACAAAGCAACATCAATGAGGCATCTGTAAGTTTACACCAAGTCGGAGCCCTCCGAGGCTCCCTCAGGCAATTTGAAGCAATAGCAAGAACCTAACTGAGAATAGCAAGCTGCTGAGCTATAAAAGAATAGAACCCTGGGTCCCGCGCATGAGCACATAAATCTATTCTATATCATAATATGTGTTGTCATGTTTTGGTTTTGGGTTCTCGCGTGGGATGCAACGAGAACAATACATTGCTATTGTACGTTTGTTTGGTTCGCCCTTCACCCAACAAAAGAGCCTAAACGTACTGTACGACGTTTCGATGATGATTCCTACCGTGGAAATCCATGTTGAGAACTCTGAACTGCGACCGGTGCCACGGAGAACCGACGCCTTCCCGAAAAGAACAAAACGCCAGGGAACATGTGTTTCCTCGGTTTTTCTAGCTAATGCAGCTGCATTTCAGTCTTTCTAAGGAAACATTCCTTGCTCCTAGTAGCGATGCCAGGAGCCCCGTTCGTAGCGTCCTTGCTCCTAATGCTTTCATATGCTTTCACCACATTTGCTAAAAAATGCTAAAGACATCTAAAGACAAACTTTGGAAAACAAATCCTGACCGCCCGAATGACCATGTGTTGTCACTTTCTTGTCAATGTAGCTCGAGCCGACGGCTGGCCAATTCTCACGTTCATTGTTTGCATCGCACCTGACTGTTCACATGTATTTCAGTGCGATTTCAGGAAGAGCTTTAATTGCCCTAATATTGAACGTACTACTAGACAATCTACTCTTTTGCATGACAACCACTGCTATATGTTGTTCAGGGATATGGGCTGCTATTGCAGGGTTGGAGCTCAGGGATTGACTGGATTGGCCCAAAGCACCTATTCAGAGAATCTCAGAGAGCCCAATGAATATTGGTCTTGTTTAGTTGGCGGTCCCTGTGCATAATGATTCAGTATTATTCAGTACGTTCAAGAGGATGTTGGAATCAACAGGGTTTCTGTCAAATTTGTTACATGCAGTAAATCTAAATGTAATGTGGTGTCCTTTGTGTTACACTTCCCACCCATAAACAGGGTCCTGTACCAGCAACGGATGCGATTTACAACTCACCCCCTATGAGTTTCATTTCCACAAGCACATCCAAAAAAGCCGCAGGAGGAACCATGGTCAACCTTACCAGCCCATGTCACCCTTTTCCTGCCATGTCCCCCTGACTAACGGCCGGGTGGCATTCCCCATGCCATTGATGGTCGACATGCAAGCACTTGTTGCGAGCATGCCTTAGCTCAGACCCACTTGGACCAGAACTCATTCATGAGGCCTCCTCCTCGAGCAGTGAAGTATGCGCTTTTCTCGGAACGCGTCGCCTTTGAGCTGCCGGAGGAGGTATGGCACACGGGTGCGGGGCTGGTGCTGGAATCTGGTAGCGGCACACGGCTGGGGAAGCTTGAACATGGTCTTGGCCTCACTATCCAAAGATGCAGCACAGGGATGAACACTTGCAGTTCTGGGGATATGCCCAGTTGTTATCCTCCCTCACGAGGTTGTAGACTTTTTGGAGCACCATTTCCAATCAACCTACCATGTCAAGTCCTATTCACGGCTGCTTGGTTGCTGTTTGGTCCAGATCTTGAGTCTTTCCGGTGGACAAGCGCCCTTGACTGGGGCTATATAGGGAGGTCAAGGTACCCCAATGACCTTCCAAAGCTGTATATATATATATACATACTTGAGGGCCTCGGATGAACCATTGACAGAGGCGAGAACGTGGAAAGCCCTCAGAGTCGGGATCTCCTGGCATCAGGTCACTTTCAAGTATGGTCGAGTTTCACCAAGGGCATGCTGATAGTGGGTTCCCTGGCAGTGCTCACAATCATCCCTGGCAGTGGGGCCTGGGGGAATGTGGTTTGGGCCCTCATGTTCATGCGCAAGAACTGGAGGACCCTACCTTTTTCCACCGGAATCTGTTTCTTGACAGATGTTCACCCTCTCCAGAAATGAGGAATCTGCAACTCCCAGCCACTCCCAACCATTCCTTGTCGGACTCACGTGGTCAAAATCATGGAAATTAAGACTTTGTAGATAATACTAAGAAGAGAATACTACTTGGCGGCGCTAGATAATACTACTGTGTAGACAATACGTTGAGGCGCTAGTTCGCCTCAAACATCAGGGAACTCCCAGTCGAAGCACGGGCCGTCGACCTCGCTCAGACTCATCGCCCCACAAGGAGTCGACCTCAAGCAACTGGAGGACCACCTATCAGGACGATGGGAGCAGATGGGATCAATGGGTTGTTTTTTTCATGCCAAGTCAGGTGATGAGCTTTCTAGCTGAAATGTGTTTGGCATCTCCAAGGCAGGTACAAAAGAACTCCAAAGAACGAGAACATCTTTCAAGCGGCGCTTGTTTCAAGATGGCAGGCTTGGATATGTGTGGATTCTGTTCATGACAAAAGGGTGTCTTTTGGGAAACTAGAATCTAATGGTTTGAAACGCTTGGAATCCCAGTTCGTGTAAATTTGGTCAGCCTCCCGTAGGATCTGAGAGGCGAAGGTGACCCCCTCATGTGAAGAAGATAACTCATGATCTCCTCAGGATCTTGGTTCAACCGTTCAACCAATTGATTGGTTCCTTGTTGCAGAGATTCTGACACCTAGGTTATTTAGGGGAAACCCAAGCCAGAATTTGGGACATAGGGGCAGCAGTGCTGAGAAGCATGGTGACATGAACACGACAAGACTCACAGCGTTTCAATCCCAGAGTTCAAGACTATGAAGCTGGGCATAGAGTTGCTGTTGAAGGTGAGCATTGGAAACCAAAAAGAAACCAACATCTTCTTGTCGAATGGACCATGTTGAGCTGTGGATCTGAATCTAAGTTGAGACATGGATAGACATGGTCCAAATCATGTCAGACTAGCCATGATAGCTGGGTTTTGGAGTCGATCGAACTTTCCTCAGTCCCGCACTTGGAGAAATAAGTTCACCTGGAAGGATACCCCCACTAGTTGCGTCAATGCATAGCAGGATTTGGCATATCTCAGCTGAAGCTAGCTGAAGGTGGAGCTGTAGGAAGTTTTTCGAGAAGAATCTGACATCCAAGGATCGTATGCATGTCCACAGTAGAACCACCAGTGCAGCTTGAGATGAGGTTTTTGTTCACAGCAGAATCGTGGCCGAAAACGGTCTGGAAGAAGGCGTTTTGGTTGGGACATCTACTGGGCCGCCCCAAGCACCGAGTGAGGTTAGGAGTTTGGTTGGGAATCAGCATACGGCGAACCGGCCATGCCATAAACATCCATAAACGTACTATCTGAGCGATGTCAGCCCAATTTCAGCCTGGTTTGCGAACCACTTTCTGGATCCAAAAGCCTTATGTAAAAGGCACGTGACTTACTTCGCACCTCTTCACCTCACGACTTGCCTCGCACCACCTCTTCAGCACCTGGCCGCATCGCGCCAGGACGCGCTGCCGGACCCCACCAAGCAGCTGGACACGCATCCGCGGGGACAGAATTGTACCGAATTCGGTCGTGGCTGAGTGCTGAAAGGCATGGATTTGAGCAAGCTGTCGGAAGAGTGAGTATAGTCCCTAGGGCTCCAACCACCTCCTGAGAAGATGGTTGGGGTGGGTTTTGGGGGTCTAACCACCTTCTGAGGACATGGTTGGAGCCCTAGGGATAGTAGTCGTAGTCTCAGTAACTCCATGTCTTTGTTGCTGCGAGCACATGTCATCCGCGAGAGAGAGAGAGAGAGAACTCTAGGAACTGCCTCCGAACTCGCCATCTCAACCACCCCGAAAAGTGCCCCATGACTGATCCAACTCGTCAACTGTGTAGTTCGACTTGTTTGGAGTGGCTCCGATCCGATCCTTCGCTCCGATCCTTCGCTTCTCCGGGTTGCTTCGCTTCTTCCCGAAGACTGTTCCCCGGCCCAGTGGTTTCTTTCACCAAGGCACCGACCCTTGCGCATCTGCACCCGGATCCGCGGTCGCCTGGATCCGTGGCGATCCCCACCCGGCCAGTTTCGGAGAGCCCGGCCACCCCACGTGCCGAGGCCTTGCCGAGCTTCCAAGTATCCCTTCTTTTCGGAGCGAATGCCACTCGAGGATGGGGTTTTCGCCGCAGCTTCGGCTCTGGGAACCTAGGGTTTGCTTTCTCTAGGACGGAAGAGAACATGGGGTGGGTGATCTAAAGGCTGGTTTGATATAATTATGGTTGGGGTGTGTTTCCAAAGGGTTTATATCGATAAAGGCTGGTGGTACATAGACGTGGCTTGGGATACTGGGGTTTTCAATTCCGAGGGGAGTCTCTTGGACCTCGACTTGGTGATCAATGAAATCAGGTGGTTGTTGGGGGATGTGGTTGAAGGGTATTGTGCTAGCATTTAGTAGTGTGGCAGTATGGTGTAGTGTACTCAGTGTACTCATGTGTGCTGCTGCTGCTGCTGCTGCTGCTGCTGCTGCTGCTGCTGCTGCTGCTGCTGCTGCTGCTGCTGCTGCTGCTGCTGCTGCTGCTGCTGCTGCTGCTGCTGCTGCTGCTGGCCACATCCTTGAAATCTCAGATCCTGATGCAGACTTGACCCGTCAGGAGACCACGAGCGTGCCGAGCGAGCCTTCGCACACTTCAAGTTGGCAAACATCGTACAAGGCGTGCTTCCAATTAAAGGTCGGCGCTCACGATTCTTCAAAAATGAGCAATTTGCATTTTCCTTGAAAAAACGATACCAATCCCAAAAACGACGCCTAGCCTTGTGACGGTACACATCTTGGAATCTATCTTTGCCTGTTGACAATGTTGGACACTCGAGACAGTGTATGTCCAAGGTTTTTTTGCATATGGTTTGCCATGCTAGCTGGACATTCCATTTCATTTTTGCTAATTTTTCCTTCTTTTTCTTCGATGGGAAACACTACTACTACTACTCCTACGTAGGAGTAGTAGTAGTAGTAGTAGTAGTACTAGTACACGACGGCTACTAGTCATCATTTGCAAGATCACCTTCCAGAGCAAATTGCATTTAGACGATACCTCCCCCCAAAAAATTGCATATGGATTGAAAAAACGATACCACTCCCAAAAACAATACCATGCTCTAGACGTACCACCAAACGACCCCTAGTTTTGCCGGTCGCTCATATTGAGGAGCCCTGCAGCTTCATGGTGGCTTTGCTTTGTTCAAGCACTTCCCAAAGCTGCATGGGTTCCGTGCTACACTTGGGGGCACCACCACTTCCCACAACATTTTGGACCGCAAAGGGTCATCCTGGAGGACACATGCGGCACTACAACCCACTAAGAGATGTACCACCGGACACCTCTCAGACCATCTCGTCTCCCAGACCCCGACCGGTCGGAGCGACCGTCTCCCCTCGACCGATGGATCCGTCGGAGCCCATCCGTGCTCGATGGATCCGTTGGATCCGTGGACCCCATCCGTGACCGATGCGATTGGCATGGACGCTTCATCCATGGTTTGGTGCATCGGATCACGTGCTTTTCAAACTCCAAAGTAAGTAGCGTGTCAATTAAGGTGCCCAATGCGGTTCTGCACACCGGTGGGACACGGGTTTGTGCAACATGGTGCTTTTCGCAGTTCTGAGTTGATTTGGGCAGTGGCAGTGGAGATGACAAAAAGGCATCCAACCCAGTGCCTATTTGATAGGTGTTGTCAACCGAAAAGCTGCTGGCTCGCCGGCAGGCCTTCGAGCAAGGTTGTCGTACCGATCTGCCGGGATCGTCGGAGGGGGCGGAGGTACTGGGTGTGCGGATGTCCCGCCATGTCACCAAGGGTGTGGAGAACAAAGTGTCCAGCTTCCAGCAAACAGTTTTTAGGGTTTGGAGCGTGAGAAGCTGGAAAAACTCATGAGGTATTAGCTTGTTGACTGTTGGTTAAGCATGGTGTGTGTGTGTGTGTATGTGTGTGTCCAGATTGACCTGGGTCAAGTATTCCACCTCCTAGAAGATGTCAACCAGAGAAGTGCCTCTCCAGCATAGACATGAGACATGAGACTGCAACAGACCCCCTGAAGACTATGATCATGGTCTTCTTGAAGCTGATGTTTTTGACGGTCCATGGTGCTTCTGCGACGGAGTGCACAACACCCTTCGCAGTGCGTCACTCTTCGCTTCTGGGACTCACTACGGTCGGTGGCAGCTACTAATAGCTTCTTGTTACTAGTATATAGTTTAGTAGTAAGAATGCTCCTAGTAGAGATGCCAGGAGCCCCTAGTAGCGTCCCTGCTCCTAGTAGTAAGGCCAGAAGCCCCTAGTAGCGTCCTTGCAGTCACCAAGAAAATGTTGTCTCATTAAGTTAACTTGAAACTCACCCAGTTCTTTGCAGATCTGCGACATCCTCGAAGAATATTGAAGAGAGTTTCCATGGTACGTGAGTGATACAATTCAAAATCTCTTGGATGTCAACAAATCCGTCACAACATCTTACAACTTACATCAACAGACCAGAACCAACACAAAAACAGGTGCCGATGTTGTTTATTTGCTCAGTTTTGAGCTTGGGTGGTTTTCATTTGGTCATCTCATGTAGCATCCAAAGCATTCAAGAAAAAACGTGTCGACAAAGAACAGTTGTTTGTAAATTGCATCAATACTTGCGTCACCCCCGTGGGCTGTCACAGCTTCTATGAGTTTTGTCACGGACGATCCAATCATGTTAGGCAATTCTGTAAGAGTTTGAACAATGTTGAACACATGTTTGTCAAGTTTGTCAAGCAAATCTTACAAGGTGTCGTCCCCCTGTGTTGACATTGGCAAGAACCCACTGTTTGATTTGCTTCGTTGTCAACACGGTGGGGTAGGAACGACCCAAAGAAGAAGGAACGGCCCAACGAGAGTTGCCGCGACCCAACGAGAGTTGCCGCGTCGCTTCCGACCCAAGTCTGACCGCCAAAGATTGCGGAGGACTCCGAGGAAACATGACGCATGACCGAGCTAAGAGAATCCCCTACCGAACATACATTCTACCTACCTACCGAACAAGAAGGCCGTTACTCAGTAGTCCACCACGAGTTGACTTCGGCAAGCCTCAAGCATGGGAATGATGCCCGGTTTCAGTGCTCGCAGCACCGGAGAAGTGAAAGAGTGCACCATGAGTTGAAGAGGTGAAACACGACGACATAGTGGATGATCATTGCTTTTGTGTTTGAAAGAAAACACGATAAAATACGCCTTAAGATATGCATGTAGTCATGTTGCGAAACAGAGTTTGCCACTTGGCATGTACCCCCTGTACCACCTGAACCCACCCAACAGAGCTTTCTCCAAAGCCAAAGGCCACTTGGCAGCCAGCAGCTCCACCCAGTCAGCAGCTCACCACCCGGTCAGAGACGCTGCGCCATGCGTCTCCACGTTCCAAGGGATGCGAGTCCCGCGAGTCCCGAGGTGAACGAGTCCGGCGAGTCCCGCGCGTTCGGTGCGTGACGAGAAGCAGGAAGCAGGATGAACCGGTTTAGAATTCCCCAGAGAATGCGACCGGAAGAGCAAGAATGGACCAAGAACAATACCGCTAAACACCACCTTATATATATATATAATTATATCAAACTAAATCTAATTCTAATTGATTTTAGAAGATGGTTGCTCACATTTGCTCACCAGTTCAATCATCCTGGGATGGAAGAGTCGATGATCACCATCCCCTCCAGTCGTCCTGCGCGCATCGAGACTTGCCGTGTCAGTGGGGGTAAAAGGAACACCCACGTCATATGTAAGAATCGGGTGCTCTATTACCTCAACACCTGTGACTGTATGCAGCATGACATATGTTTGATGCCTCATCCATCGATCACGAAGGGAAGCTCCCGCCGTCCTGGTCCCACAGCTCTTGGACTCCTAAATGAGACTGAATGACATACAGGACATCATAACAGCACTTAGCTCAGGATAGCCCTGAAGAGACATATTCAGCTCCTATGAGACAAGCTTGCCAGGACAGCCCTGATAGCGAAACATACCAGCCAGTGCCGATGTCCGGCTAAAGGATCGTGATTAAAAACAGTGAGAAAAGGACACAACGCAGGACTTCCTCACCTGAATCCAAGCTCTTGACTTACTTTGCTTGCTTCTTGCGCTAAACAAAACACCCTGTTTGCATGATTCACCACCTGAAGCAAACTATATGGTACTGGTAAGCGCACATTAACCGTAATTACACAAGAAGCAGGGTATTGCATAGTTCCAGGTCTTGCTAAAGACTACTATGACTACTATAGAGACTGTTGTTAAGCTCATGAAACACATGAGCTTCTTTTGATTGAACCATGCACAGCCAAAAAGTAAGTAAAGACCTCGACCCTGCGACCTTTCAAAGGCTTTAGCTTCTCCACCCCCCGATCGCAGCCGCCTGTGGCTCCTTTTCAGGCCACGCCACGAGAACGCCCAGGCCGGGATGAGAAGACCCCAGTGAAAACACCAGCTGAAGAAGGTGTTCCACACGGAGTCAAAGGAGATACTCAGATCATCTCAGATACTTACTATAGAGATGCTTATCTCAGATACTTTTGTTTAACATGTTTGCTACTTTGACTAGAGTCAGTGCTTGGAATGTTTGGAGATTTGTCAGTTTCAAGCATCCGAAACTATGCATCTAGACGATCCGGTTGGCTGGTCTGACGAGTTGTGTTGGTTCTCTAGACACACAGACACCGGTCCATGGCGTATGATGCGTCCATGCGACCTGATACGCCGACGGACGGACTGAGCTGAGACGGAGCTGATGACCAGCTGCCAACAACGAAGCTCAAGAGCTGAGCAACAAACTAAGATAGAACGAGGTTGCCGACTTTCTAATAGGACTCGCACCCGGAAGAAGAAGATAAAGACGGAAGAAGAGAAAAGGAAGACGACAACTGGCAGTTTCAGAATCACAACCGTGTTGTTCATGCCAATCCGGTTTTCCCGGCAGTCGCGGACGAGGCACTTGTCGCGGACGACGCGTGGCAACCCCTTTGGCTACGCTGCGGGTCGGGGACTGGAAGGGAGGTGCTTAGCACAGGAAGCCCTGCCCACCTCCGTTTCGAAGATGGTGGGGGTGGGTGCCAGGAATTTAACCACCTGAAGATAAAAGCGTGGCCAATACCTATATCAATACCTTACCCACACACTCTGTGGGACTGCAAGAGATTCCGTTGACCTTCCAACACCACCCCAAAAGAGAAGGGCTGTCACATGGGTTGTGTTTGGGTTAGATGATCTTCATGCGGACGCGGAGAATGATCTATCTTCAGAAAGGGGATTTGCAAAGGAACGCATGCCCTTCGGCTCCAGCGGCATGGTTCGGTCCATGTCCGAAACCACCGCCTGACCGGCCGAAGTCCGTCGCGTTGGGTCCGCTCCAGCTCCCTGGGCCCGAGGAAGGCGTCCCAACGAAGACGTTCCAACGGTTTGTGGCATGGCGTCATGGTCCAGGAAGAAAACTTGACAAACAGGGGGGTCCACTTCGACCGAGGCGGAGTGCATCTAGTTGTGGAGCACGACAAAACCGTAGAACTTCATGTCACCCTCAGTATGTTGGTGCCTCCGTTAAGCCCAAAATGTGGGTCGTTGGTGCTCGTCTTCGGAGGAACATCCAGCTGTAAATCAGATCAATCAGAGTGAATCAGGGTGGAAGAGTCATCCACGTCTGGGAAGAATGGATGACTCTCTCAAACATGTGAATCAGGTGATTTCTGCCTCGACCCCTGGTGTTGGGCTAGTGAATCAGGGTGAACGTTGCTTCACATCCAGAGGAAGTTTTTCACGCTGAGTCCGGGTCCGCCAAAACCCAAAAAGCCTCGAGTTCAATCGGAGATGAACCCAGTTAAATACACCATACAAATACAAATTTAATTTATAGTACAATTATTGTTCTATTCACCTTTAGTGTTTTTCTGGATTCCCACACACCCCTTTTCTACTGGTGTCCAGCGACCCTACGACCCCCGGCCAGACACCTGCGACGACGCCGCAGCCCTCCAGCTATTGTACGGACCGGGGTTTCCCCCAGCGGCCGGTAGTGAGGTGGGTGGGGTCGAACAGAGGAGTTTCTCGCTGAATGGGACGCACAGATCCTCTTCCAACGGCTTCGTTTTCTTCTTGTTGCTTCCATGGCTATCTATTGGATATCCGGGTGTTGCGCTTTTCTGCAAACGGCAATGACTTGTAGCGTTTCGGAGATCCAGATATGGACACCTTTTTTACTTTACAGCTAGGGTTTGGTGTTTAATGTGTTTTAATTGTAGGTTTTTGAATGGACACCCTTTACGAACTCCAGTGCCATGGTAAACTCATATGAGGTGAACTTGATGTGTCGACTGGAGGAAGTCATTTGTGGAAGGAGCTTCTTTTTGGCCAAGCCTTCGGAGGGTGTATTCTTTGTTTATAGGGTCTCCTTACCACGGTTATCAAATATTGACAACAGCAAGGATAATTTGACTTTGAAAAGAATTAAGTGGCATCTCGACAAGCGTGCAGATGCAAATCCATGTCTTGTGAAAACCTGGAAACTAGTTTGCTTACCAGAAAGTGTGTTTTTGTTTACGCTGAGACGCTGCATTGCAAGCTTCAACTCAGAGGTCCGAAAGTCTCAAAAATCCAAACCAAGCGTGACTGCAGAGTGCAAACCAATGCAATGGCTGGCCAGATAGTTCTAGTTACAAACAGGGACCATGAGGAAGTGAAAGTAGAACAGCAGGTGCACCGAGTTGATCAGACTCAGGTATCCCATGATAGTGGAGCTTCGTTGAGTGCGGTCCCACAATCATGCCGCACTCTCCTGCACAATCCAACCAAGAAGAAAAACATAAAGGTTACCGATGAATCCAAGGTACACACACCAGCTTTGGCCAAAAACACAGCCTTAGGCTTTAGGATACAAACTGCTTCTTAGCACCATACAGACACCAGCTTTGTCCAAAAAACAGTTTTGGGATACAGAACTGCTTTCTAGCACCAGACACAGCAGCTTTGCCAAAAAACAGCTTCAGGCTCCAGACTTGCTTCTAGCACCAGACACAAGAGGTTTGTCCAAAGACCAGCTTTGTCCAAAAATACAGAACTGCTCCCTAGCACCAGACACACCAGCTTTGTCCAAAATACAGTTTCGGGATACAGAACTGCTCCCTAGCACCGGACCAGACACACCAGCTTTGTCCATAAACTGCTTCGGGAAACAGAACTGCTTCTGTAGCACCACGCACATGGATGATGCATCGCCGAAGCGGAGGAGATTGACATATGAGGATGTTGCTTTGGCCAGCAGATCGAAGACCTTTTGATTAGCCAGACCACCAAGGTGCGATGTGCTTGATTGCGCCTGGCTGTACCCTCACATCTTTGTTTCCTTTGAAGAAGAAGTGTGTCGCTACCGGGGGTGCCCCGTGCGTGGGTAAACACAAGGCAAGAACGCCGAGGAAGACATTCGGAAGTACCAGAGCTCTATACTAACCTTTTGATTCCAAGGAAACCTTTTATTGTTCAAAGACCTTGCTCAGCAAGCAGCAGTCTCGAGTGAAGAGGAGCCATTGAATGTAGCGCTTGCGCGTTGTGGGATACCTATCAAAAAGAAGTTCAATTCCTATCAATCAAAAATTGTTTCCTATCAACACAACCTTTTTTCGTTTCAGAAAACCATATCAAAAAACTATTCCTCCCTTTGTCCTGGTCCCTTGGTCCACTGGTCCCTTCGTCCTTGTGGTCCCTTCCTCTGGTCCCTTGGTCCTCTGGTCCCTTGGTCCTCTGGTCCTTGGTCCTCTGGTCCTGGTCTTCGGGTCCTTGGGTCTGTACTTTCGAGGCAAGACGCGTTAAGGGTGAGTTGGAAATCTCCTGGTCATACATCCTGTGAAGGCAGACTTTGTATCACCAGACGTAGCAGCCACCCGACGGTAAATTTGGACGAGGAAGGTTGCATTCCAAGGTGGCAAACCTTGTGTGAGCCACGCGAGGGTAAAATTTTGAAGCGGAAGGGGCGATTCCAACGTAGCAGGCTTTTTGTTAGCCTTGCGGGGGCAAATTTTAGAAGAATAAGTTGCCATTCCAATGTAGCAGGCCTATGTTTTGTGAGCAACCCGGGGGTAGAGTTTAGAGAAGGAAGGTGCTAGTCCAATGTAGCAGACCTTTTGCCAGCCACCCGAGGATAAAATTTAGAGGAGGAAGGTGCTACGCCAAGGCAGCAGACCTTTTCTGAGAAAAAATTAGAGGAGTAGTAGACCTTTTGTGAGCAGGCCATTTCTTTCATCAGCTTATATTATTTCATGAGAGATAACATGAGAGATAACATATAACTGATGAATGGTCCATAAAAAGCGTTTAATGCTGGGGACTACATATTGTCTTAGGATCTCGTTCACTGTAAAAGCATCCAACAAAGCTCTTTATGTTTAGGATGGCAGGTTTATGAATGTGGCTCATACATCTTTTGGAA
The DNA here is from genome assembly GCA_964035705.1 of Porites rus. Taxonomy (NCBI): domain Eukaryota; kingdom Metazoa; phylum Cnidaria; class Anthozoa; order Scleractinia; family Poritidae; genus Porites; species Porites rus. The sequence goes on along the minus strand of CAXIVM010002279.1, from coordinate 24,231 downwards.
TGTTTGAAGCTAAAGGGAATGTTGACGAGGGGGGTTCAACACAATGAAAACTGATGTCGGCTATATGTTCTTACATTCTTCACACACACTGTTTATCAGGAAACACCGGCTCCAGCATTTCTTGAAAGGTACAGGTAGGGGGACATGTCGGGGATCATCAAGACCTTGACTCGACGACACGCATGCCCATGGCACGCACCACACACACCCACACCCACATTCCACTACACACACATGTCCACAGAGGCACGCAACTAGCACCGCAACATAGCAACATTTGCACTATTCTACGACAATTGTCTCGCTCTTTCCCCAGCCTCGGTTTCCTTATTTGTCCGTCGCGATGGCTCTCTCTTGGACTGACATCACAGACGACGAAATGTGGAGCGTGGAGGAGCGTTTCTTTTTGCTGGTCGAAAGCGATAGATTAGGTAGTAGGTAAGTCATTCGTCAGATGGCAGGAGCTCGCAAAAATGTTCGGGACAGAGGCTGGGCACTTAGAGCTGTCAGGCCATTGTGTCACGACGCATTTTTGTAAGGACAAACCCGCGGACGCAGAGCTGGACCTGGATGAGGCTTGGGACGAAAACGGTTTCGGGGAGAGTCGCCGACGTGCTCGACTGCAGGCCACGTTGGACTGCCTACAATCCGGTGTGGAGGCACATTTGCGTTTGCTCGTTGATTCATTTACTGAGCGAGTCTTGAATTTGCTAGCTTGTTACCCAGTTTGTCATTTAGGTTTTGGCATGCTTGTGGAAGGTCCCAAACGTCACCCGTCGCAGCAAAACGAAAAAGAGGCAATGGGCGCGCGCTGCAACCTCAGCCCAAAAAAGTGTGCTGTTCAGTTGGTGGCAGCTCCAGGTGATTCCATGGTACGCGTACACGGCGTTTTACGAGGCAGGTGCTAGGATGTAATCTTTATGACCCACGTTTTGAACCTGTCTACATTCCTTTGTTTGGAGGAGCGGCGCCGCCCAGACAAGACATCATCCGCGGCCTCAGCCAAATTCCCACGGCGCTGTTTCCACTCGACAGTCGGCGCGCGAGAATTCATCGTAGGCAAAGAAAAAGAAGCGGAAGACAGCCTGATGCCCAGTACGAAGGTAGACAGCATGCAGCCATTAGATTCTATAGATGTTGGCGCCACACTTTTCCAAGTTTTTACCCGCCTAGGCTTGTTTGCTTGAGCTTAGGCGCCTTCTCGACCAAACTCTTCGTGTGGGCACGTGGGGCGTCCCAGCTTTGTCGCCAAGCATTGTGCCAACGACTTTTTCGATGTGGAAATGTAAATTTCAATCGCTGTTTTTAAGGCCTCTCCAGGCAACTTCGGCGGCAGCCATCCCAAAGCAACCGGCTCAGTGACTGGGAAGAAGAAAAGATTCGTTCGCCCTAGGGCTTTAGCGCGCAAAAGAAAACTTTCAGCCGTTGCGCCGCCAGGGCGCGAGCGCAGCTGCCTGGCCACAGCCGGTCGCGGGCTCAGAGGCAGTCACGTGGATGAATCTTTTTTAATGTTTAGAACTTAGGCTTTAGATATTTGCCTCATCAGGAACCCTGCCCTCTCCACATTGTCCGTGCAGCCCGGGCCTCACCAGCGGTAACGCTTAGCCGGGCCTTGTGTTTCACTTTTCTTGGACGAGGCCCCTGACGTCCACTTTATGCGGCGTCACTGCCGCCAGGGGCTCGCCAAAGACAACCCGACCGGCGCGGTCCCTAAGGGAAACTCCAACAATGTGGCATTAAGACTTTTTCCCCACCTGCTAGGTGAGGGTTGTTAGATTTTATCACAGCTGTTCTTCCTCCTCCGCCTCCGCCTCCGCCGCCTCCTCGTCCTCCTCCTTCCTCCTTGCTTCCTTCCTCGCCAATCTGCTTCGCCGATCTTGCGTGGCCAGCTCCGGATCGCAGTGTGCACCCCTGGACCTCAACCGCAAGGATCCCCTCGCAGTGTGCACCCCTGGACCTCAACCACAAGGATCCGATCGCAGTGTGCATCCCTGGACCTCAACCGCAAGGGTCCGATCGCAGTGTGCACGCCTGGACCTCAACCGCAAGGATCCCATCGCAGTGTACACCGCTGGACCTCAACCGCAAGGATCCGATCGCAGTGTGCACCGCTGGACCTCAACCAGATAGTTTGCCAGATAAAATCCACAAACACACAATCACAAACACACGACCACAAACGCGCAACCACAAAACACAATCACAAACCCACAATCACAAACACAATCACAAACACACCACTACAAACACAACTACAAAGACACAATCACAAACGCATAACCACAAACACAAAACCACAAACACACAACCACAACCACACAACCACAAACACACAATGACAAACACAATCACAAACACAATCACAAATACAATCACAAACACAACTACAAAGACACAATCACAAACACACAACCACAAACATACACACAACACACAACCACAACCACACACACACAAACACACAACCACAAACACACAACAACAAACACACAACCACAAACACAACCACAAAACAAACACAACCACAAACACAAACACAACCACAAACACATCCACAAACACACAACCGCAAACACAACTACAAACACACAATCACAAAGACAAAACCACAACCACAACTACAAACACACAATCACAAAGACACAACCGCAACCACAACCACAACTACAAACACACAATCACAACCACAACCACAACCACACACACAACCACAAACACACAACCACAAACACAACCACGAACACACAACCACAAACACACAACCACAAACACAACCACAACCACAACACAGCACACAACCACAGCGCACAACCCGAGGACCCACAAGCAATATCGAGAACTACAATACTGACGACTATGGCAACATGCTCCTCACTATGGCATCAAGACAAATGATTGAAATGTCATGGTGGGGATCACTCGAAGTAAAGTATTTTTTTGTTTTGTTCCAGGTTCAAAAGAGCAAAACTTTGTGCGGCGGCCGCCCAGTTTGGCAACTTGGACCTCGAATGGCAACGTCTTGTGCTCAGTGGCGTAAGCTCGTGTGCTTACCCTATCAAAAAAAAGCTGCAAACGCAACTATTTCGCTTTAAGGGTCGTGGGTCTTACCGACCCAACCAGTTCCTGTCCAACAAGGAGCGCGCAGTGAGTGTTCAACCAGTTGAAATTGAAATCAATGCCGCCTTGCCGGACCGGAACCGACTCGCCCATGCCCTGAACGGCAACACGGCGACGTGTGGCTCTTAGTGATGAAAGTTGTTTTCTTCTTCCTTGTGCTTATTTATACTTGTGCTGCTATCTTGTTTTCTAGGTCGCATGTGTCACCTTCGACCTTGCCTTCCTCGAAGCCTTAACGGCAACGGGGCCGGTCGAGATCCGCGAAGTGGGCCCGGTCAAAGTCAAGTTGGAAAGGCCATGTGGCGGGGGGGAATAGCGCACACGTGAAACTTGAAACCGAAGCAGGTTCAGATTGTTCCGTTTAAGCCTTTGCCTTTTGTAGGTGCAGCCGCAAGCTCCTGCCCGCAATCATGCGGAAGGATCGCGGCCTATGCACAAAGAAGCAAAAAGGTTTCTATGACTTCTTTTGCGGCCTGGACCTGGAGGCCGGGTGCTCTGTCGTGCTGTTCCATCGCGCTCATTTGGCTTTTTGTCTTTTGCTTTCAGGTTCAGAAGCAAGCTGGTCAAGGCCGGGGTCTACGTCTACCAAGACGCCAAGGACGCGGCGCGAGGCCGGGTTCTGCAACACGTTGAAATTGCGATTGCAACCACTCCAGCCAACCAAAGCCATTGCTTTAGCTCAACAGGTTCAACCAAAAGAGCTCGCGATTGCAGCTCTTCATCTGAGGGGGGTGAGAACTACGAGGTTGAGGAGGCCGGGCCCGCCTTTTACCGGCCTCTCTTTCAAAAAAACAGTGCTTTGCATCGTCGACAGGACACGTTGTTCGACTCTCCACACCCAACGTTCTCCGTCGAGCTCGAGAACATGTTGGACGAAGCCATCCAGGCCCAAAGCAATTTTATCAGAGCCCTGCTCCACAAACGCTTGTTTTTCCCACCGGTCAGGGCGATTACACCCCCACCTCGCCTGTCCGCGATCTACCAAACGTAGAGAGACGGAGAGGGACCAAGCGCCCGCAACAGTTCTTGCGGCAGGTTCTCGAGCCGACCTCCCCGGCGGAGCCAACCTCACCTGCGGAGCCAACGTCGCCAGCAGACGGGCCAGATCCAGAAACAGAAGCGTGAAGCCAAGAGTGGTTTGCTAGGCTTAGCGGCTGAGGTAACGCTTCTTTCCAATACAAATTTCAATTGTTCAACCAAGGGAAAATAGATGTCGACTGAAGGAGAAATCTTTGAGCCATGAACAAAAGCCAAGGCCAAGGGAGCGGCCTTCGACCGGACAGACCCCGGTTTCGAACGCGCAGCTCTTTGTGCAGGAATATGTTGTTTTTGTAAATTGATTTTCTTTTTGGTAAGATATTGAAACTTTCTTTATGATATAGATCTAATTTCTTTTTGATAGCCCGGCCGCACCTGATGCCGTGTTGATGCTTCAACTTGTCTCAAAGAGTTTGTGCGTGGACTTCTTGGGTGCCTACCAGGAGATGGCAAAGGGAAGTGGCTGAAAGAGTGTTTGCGTGAAAGGTCTACTCTCATGAATGGTGCCAGCCACCTCGTAAAAGTTGTGAAGGAGACGGACCAGAAGGGGAAATCCGTGTCTTGATGGACGGGGAGCAGAGGAAGGCAAGAAGCGCAAGCTTTCTGGTGTCTTGGACTGGGTCGAACTGAGCAGTTCACCTTGTGTTTTCACGGTTTCACTGTTCCTTGTTGTGGAAAGTTTTTTCTTTTGTAAAGAAAAAGGATGTTTTGTTGTGGAAGCTGGCCACCCACCCTCATTCTTTGTTTTGTGTCTCGCCCAACCAGCCAGTGCTATGCTAAATTTAAAGATGATTCGTTTAACTTTAGCCATGGTACCCCCGAGAGGCTTCGCCTCCACCTCCTTGCCCAAGGCCTCTGACTTGAGCCAAACTGTACCAAGTGCGCCACAGACTGATGCCTATGCGCAGGTTGCGACGTCAACCCCAAGTACCGCTGAGGGGCGTTCTCCGCGCCCCGGGTGAGAGGCAGTGCCACGCATTCATTCAACAACGCTCCTGTGAGACTTGTCGGCGCCAGGCCTCAAGACAACCGCCGTGTGCAACTCCCAGAAAAGCCAGGCCCGGAGCAGGCGCCAGCGAAGATATGTATTTCGCAGGCCCCTTTTGAATCCGCTACCCGCTTTCCGTCAGGTGGTCGTGCAAAACTACAAGGCGCACCCACTGCAGCCTCGTCCCAAGCCTCTGCCCATAAAGCTTTCAACCAACCAATAGTCCAATTGCTCAGGCACCAAAACCCCGGCACGGATTCGAGTGCGACGCCTGCCAAAGGCCAAGAGCTAAGCAACGTGTGTTGATTTCACGTCCAACACTCCCGTCATCTTGTCCAGGAAGGGACTACTGGCCAACTTCCTGGGTGTTTTCATGCAGCGACGTACAACACATTTATTCTTCTAGTGTTGGCCCGATCAAACCTTTTGGGTTACCATGCCAATCTTCACACACCCCAATCAACTTCGACGTCCATTGATTGGGGCCGTGGAGTTCGAGAACTCTAAAGAACTCCAGTCAATGTCCATTTCCATTCATGTCAAACAATAGTTCCCCCGAACAACGCCTCACACCGTGGCACACGCACCTCCTGTTCCCTCGCTGCGCTGTTCGTGCTTCGCGACGAAAAACCGCGAGGAGCGTGTGCTGCGGTGGGCGTCTCCACGAGACGCAGAAGCAGCTGGCACTCACCACCGAAGAGCTGCAACGCGCCAGGCACCTGCACACCGGGCATCACCGCGGTCCGTAGCGCACCGGACCGAGCGGTGGAATTTGGGGACCCCAAAATGGAGCGCTCGCGGGCTGGGAGAAGGGAGGCCATTCCGAAGTGTAGCTTTGAGTCTAGAAAGTGCAGATTGAAAATTGTGTTTTTCACATTCGATGCTTGAAGTGTTTTGTTAAGGTCTGATTGTTTTGTTTGAAGGAAGTGAGAAGACAAAAAACAAATCAAAAGGATAGGGACGAGAAAAATCATAACATAATGGATTCAAACAATTTTCAAATCAAAAAATGGGACATCGAAGCTATGCGTAACCACATCCTTCGAGCTACGCTCTGCCAGGCAGAGCGGTGATTAGCGCTCGTTCGGCCGCAGGTTCATGGTGGGCCACTTCCAAAAGTACCAAGACAAGAGGTGGCAATGGCAGGTGGAACAGGTCCCTGAGCGAACTGTGCCCTGCTGGGGTGCAATATGGTGCAAAGGAGCTGGAACCCGTCTCCCCTGAGCAAAAGGAGGAACAAAAGTAACTTTGCGTGAGGAAATGGATGGAAATTGAATTTGTTTTTGCAAAGACATCACCGAAATCTCTTGGAGATCCCGAAAATGCCAGTCACCCTTTACAGTTTGATGGGAGATGGAGAGAAGGGAAGAAAGGCTGATGTCAATCTGGGTTGTTGGTATATATTTGGACAATATGATATATTTTTATATTAACTTATACATAGCCTTTTTGGAGCAGGGTTGATGGTTGATGGAGATCTCCATTCACAAGATGAAGTGATTTTATTGTGTTTTCTAGTGGCGTCATCCTTTGCAGATCTGACGCGGTCTCAGATCATTCAGATCCACTTGCTTGATACAGGCTCAACTTTATAATTATAGGCGACCCGAGATCCTGATTGTAGGTCAGAGGCTTCGTTTTCCTGGAAGAGTAACAGGGTTTGGGCAGCAGTCCTTAAGGTTTGAACAGTTCGATTAGGCACCCAGGATCACAGCCCCCGCCCCCCGCACTTGCCCGTTTGCCGATGGGATGGGCGGAGAACGCTGGTCTTTGGACTCCGTCCTACGGTTTCTGATCCCACAACTGTATGGAACTATGACATTGAATGAACGCACACCACCCAAAGGGTGTTTGATAGACACCCCCAAAATTCCCTGATGATGTTTTTTGTCCATCCAAAAGCCACCCGAAATGGGCGGTAGTGGAAGATGACCATTCACTTGGGTTTCACTTCACCAGGCATTGTCTCGCCCAACGCATTGAGAACTCAGCATCAGCAGCCAAGTCATTGCTGTAACACTCCAAGGACCGAGTTGGTGTCGAAGCATGTTGCATCCTATCGGTCCTATCCTAGGGATCGCTAGAGGTCGTAGCCTCCAAGGAGCTGTACATATTTTATTCTACAAAAAAATGGGATTGCTCTACCAAGCTCTATAGCCTTCCTTCCCAGAAACCGGTTGATTTGCCATCCTCGCCTCAGGTCTCAGAAGAAGTGGAGAAGCAGCAACAGGTGACCGAAGACTTAAAGGCAGCGGCAGCGGTTGGTCCACGCTATGATCCACCGAAGCAGTGAATATTCCGTTGTTTGCTCAACTGGTTGAAGAAGGCGTTAGACAGTCGACCCCGCCAAAGAACGTCTGATCCTACTGGAGGCTGTGTCCTAAAATCACCTACAGTACACAAGTTGGACGAAAACAAAACTGTTTAACCATGATCCAACACCCCAAAACCGTCTAAAATCATACCCTGGCAGATTAACATCGCCTGCCTATTCTGTTCAGTGCGGGTTTGTCTGGGCCTGACCCGCCATATGGGGACGGATGTCTCCATGAACAGATGCAGAATGAGCGAACAGTCCAACCAGTCACTTTGTGAAGCCATCCCTTCAAATCGTGGGGAGTGGTTGGATGTGTCTCAGACGTGCCACTTCCATTCCCACAGCGACAATCAGACAGCCATGGTGGCCCTCGCGCACGTCTACGATTGCGCCGAAGAGCCAGGCCGACCTCCAGAAGGTGGCGGTCTTGGCGCTCACCCACCGGGATGCCGAGCTGAAAAGCTTAGCGCCTTGGCTGCGATGGCCTCCACCCTTCTAGCGATGGCCTCCCTATACTCTGTCTCGAAGAGACTGGTGAAAAGTTAGTAGAATCATACGCTCTGATTGAGTTTGTCCTAGTACACCTGCAAGTCGGTAAACAAGTATCACTTATATATATATATATACATATCACATCGTATCACGATTCACGATTTTTTAGAGAAAGGCCTTTACTAACCATCATCGAAGACACCACGGTCCGTTGTCACTCGCTCGCTCACTCCACTCACTCCACTCTCACTACCTGAGACCACCCCACTCCACTGCGATAGCATTCGCAAACATTCCCACCATATAGGGGTGTGAACTTCCTCTATACACCCTGCACCCCCTGGGGTCGATTTTGTGCATTCTATAGAGGGTATTCTTTAGGGGAACAACCCCTGGTGGGTCAATTTATAGAACCCCCTGTTTTAGGGCAATATGAACCCTGGGAGCATGGGCTTTATAGAGGCAAGGATTTTGATGATTGCTCTTACGGCTCTTATACTCGAAGTATGTAACCCTGGGTAGCTTGATTATACAGAGACAATTTATAGAGAAGTGTTCATTTTATAGAGAAGCGTCCATGGATGTGAGTGTGTATGTGATTTTGTGGGGGTAGCAAGATGTTGGGCTCAGAGAGAAGTAAGAAAAATAAGAAACAACACACCAGAATACAAACGGTTGAAGTAAATCACCAAGAACTTGTGTAAGGAACTCCAAAGCCCAAATTCAGTCATGAAGGGAACCATCCACAAAGCAAAACTCATTCTATAGAGTCACAAACTATGGTACACCAGATCATCCACCTTCTCCCCGAAACAAAAATCATGTTCGTTCGTCCCACCTGAAAATGAACCCACCACACACATCCACAAACACCCAAACACATCCACAGGCACCAAACACAACAATTTTTTTTCACACATTTGCTCGCCCTCCCAACATCCTAACACTATAGAATCAGGTGTCCATAGGTCCTTGAAGGCCTCACTCCCAGATCTCCCAGTCACCCTCCTGGGAACCTCCTAATTCTCCTCTATAGAATCAGGGCTTTCATGCAGCAAGACCTAATTGCTCTCTATAGATTCAGTGTTCATGAAAGATTGCAGAAGGGGCATGAGGGTTTCAACATTATGTGACTACCAATATGGATGACAATCTTGCAAACAATTGCAAGTACGGACGGCTTACAGGAAAAACAACTGTTCATGTCGCTTCTCCAGGTCATCAGAGTCCGCATTTGATGGGTCGTTCTGCTTCAGCCCAGGCTCGATGTCCTCAAACTCTGGTTTTGCCTCAGTCAATCTGATTTGTCAGAGCATCCCAGTCAGCCTGCTCATTCCCTCACGGAAGATTGAAGTCATCAGCGGAAGTAGTCCATACCTTGATCGGATAAATTTGGAACAGGGGGATCCTATGTGTGACTTATGTGGTATACCCTGTGCGTCCTGAAGCCCATTAGACGCCGAATATGCACAGATCCCCCCACTGAAGCAATGGGGGATACATAAGTGATTTAGGCCCTCCAATGGGCTCAGCTATACTTGATTGGGCCCAGCAACGCCAGACCAGCCGCTGCACTCCAACATTATCAAATATCAGACATGTTGACAGCTCCTCTCCATGCTCCTCTCGGGGACCAGCTCCAGCTGTCATTGCTGTCCATCACGAGAGTGTCTCCTGCAGTCTTGAAGGCCCACCTCACAGGGAACACAGGGAACACCCTCTCACCGCTTCACGAGCAGCATCCCTGGGCCGCTCCTCCCGTCGAGTACCCACCGAAGGGGTCAAGGAGGGTGGCTCCACGGCAGGCGTACCACCGCCCAACGGTGAGGCGATTGACTCAAGGCTCCAGTTCAGTGTGGCACCTGTGGCACAGCCAGACACCTCAAAGCGCCCAAGAGGCGCGGCCGACAGTGGCGGCCAAGAAGAGGCCGTCATGAAAACCGCCAACATTTGAATCCAAACAAACCTGATCCTATTATTTGGAGACCATGACTGACCGACTGAAGCAAAGGATGTTCCCTTTCAGGTCCCCATTCAGGTCCCCATTCTGTTTAACTGGACTTCCCTCGGCATCTGAGATGGAATGTGGCTCCCGCCGCCGCCCCGGAGACCCGAGGTGAGCGAGCTGTGGAGCAAGTGGTCCCTACCGGGGCACATGCCACGGCGACCCACCAAGGAGTCCACGAGGACGAAGGTGCCGCCCGGGAAGCGTCGCCAGATTTCGGCGGGTTTATGCGGAGTGCGAAGTCTGTCACCAGGACCTTAAAGTTGGGGTTGGGGTGGTAAAAGGCATCAATATCATCATCATCATCATCATCATCATCAGCAGCAGCAGCAGCACCATCACCATCACTACTCATCATAAATCATTAATCATTCAAAGTTCATCATCATGATCATCATCATCATCAGCAGCAGCAGCACCATCACCATCACCACTCATCATAAATCATTAATCATTCAAAGTTCATCATCATGATCATATTCATCATCATCAGCAGCAGCAGCAGCACCATCACCATCACCACTCATCATAAATCATTAATCATTCAAAGTTCATCATCATGATCATATTCATCATCATCAGCAGCAGCAGCAGCACCATCACCATCACTACTCATCATAAATCATTAATCATTCAAAGTTCATCATCATGATCATCATCATCATCATCATCATCATCATCATCATCAGCAGCAGCAGCAGCACCATCACCATCACCATCACCATCACCACTCATCATAAATCATTAATCATTCAAAGTTCATCATCATGATCATATTCATCATCATCATCAGCAGCAGCAGCAGCACCATCACCATCACTACTCATCATAAATCATTAATCATTCAAAGTTCATCATCATGATCATATTCATCATCATCATCATCATCATTGTCGTCGTCGTTGTCGGCAACATCACCATCATCATCATCATTTTCATTCATCATTCATCATCACCATCACCATCATCATCACCATCATCATTCATCATCATCATCAGCAGCAGCAGCAGCACCATTCATCATGCATCATTAATCGTTCATAATTCATGATCATGAGTATCATCATCGTCATCATCGTCATCACCATCACCATCACCATCACCATCATCAATAACAATGATATCATCATCATCGTCATCATCATCATCATCATCATTCTCATCATCGTCATCATCATCATCATCATCATTCTCATCGCCGTCGTCATCATCATCATCAGTCATCATGCATTCATGTTTCATTCATGCATTCCTTCATCCCTTCCTTCATTCCTTCATCCCTTCCTTCCTTCATTCAATCATTCATTCATTCATTTGTTCATTCGTTCATTCATTCATTCGTTCGTTCATTCCTTCATTCATTCGTTCGTTCGTTCATTCATTCCTTCCTTCCTTCCTTCCTTCCTTCATTCATTCATTCATTCATTATTTCATTCGTTCGTTCGTTCTTTCATTCATTCATTCATTCAACCATTCATTCATTCATTCCTTCATTCGTTTGTTTGTTCGTTCGTTCATTCAATTCATTCGTTTGTTTGTTCGTTCGTTCATTCAATTCATTCATTCATTCATTCATTCATTCATTCATCCATCCATTCATTCATTCATTCATTCATTCATTCATTCATTCATTCATCGTCATCGTCATCATCATCGTCATCATCATCATCGTCGTCGTCATCGTCGTCATCATCATCACCATCATCGTCTTCATCATCATCGTCGTCATCATCCTCATCCTCATTAAATCGTCATCGTCATCATCCTCATCATTCATCATCATCATCATCATCATCATCATCATCATCATCATCATCATCATCATCATCATCATCATCATCATCATCATCATCATCATCATCATCATTCATCATCATCATCATCATCATCATCATCATCATCATCGGCATCATCTCTACCATCACCACCACCATCCTCATCATCCTCATCACCGTCATCATCATCATCATCATCATCATCATCATCATCATCATCATCATCATCATTGTCATCCTCCACAGCCAGTGGAGAGTCGACCTACCGCGGGCACTTATCATCTTCATGTTCATTCCTGCCACCGCGCTACACTTTGCTACCCCGAAAATTATATTCACCAGTATTCACAACTAATCTAGCTGTTTCTGGGGTGTGTAGTGCGTTGGGTGCAAATGATGCTTTCCAATCAAGTCCATCAAACGTGAGACCCAATCACCCTATTGGATGTAATGATCAGTCACATTAATGGCGATATGGTCCACAAGTGTTGTACCACCATGTGCAGTTTCTGTCCTCTTGTGTACATTCCACCTAACTACTATACTAAGTGGGACATTAGAAGACTCGACCAACAACGGTTTCGCCAGGATTTGACGAGGCTTCGTGCTCGGAAGAGGCGAGTCGGACAAGGGACGCTGTCGTTGTGGTCGCGGCACTGTCACTATAGTTGGTCTTTGAAAATGGGGTATGTGAAGTGGTTGGGGACATCCCCCCGAGTTTTTCAGTCTTGAGCGGCTTGAATATATTTCAACACATCTTCGAAGAGTGTTCTTCCACCACTTGGGGCCTCTTCTCCCTGGTTCGGGAGTAGCTGGCCATGCAGCCATGCAGTTGTTGAAGAACTTTGCGGGCTTCATTTCTGGTTTCAATCCCAAAGGTGTTTGAGGACGCCAACCTCCAACGCGGCTGTCTACACTTGGCCAAGTGCCGTCTATACATTTTGCCGGTACCTGTCGGTCGACCGGTGTTTGCCCCACCTCGAAAGCGGGATACGCGGCAGCCCCAGAAGCGGCCCAGTAAGCCACGCCACAGGAATCAGGCGCAATCTGTTTGAACAAACTCTTTGTCTATGATAAACTGGAACATGGATTGACATGGGGCCAATCAATGTAAAAAACCTTGCACCATCTTGGATCCCGTAAGCTGTTCTCTCTCTGTTTTTTTTGTCTCTCTCTCTCTCTCTCTCGGGGTTCCATTCAGTCTCGGCCTCAGTACCAATCATTTTGAAACCTTGCGCCCGGCCATGGTTCACATGAAGAGTTTAGGAACCCCTCTCGGCCTCCCAAGTGTTCGAGGCACCAGCTAGTGCCACCCACTCTGCGTGGGTATTGCTGATTTGTTTGATTATATACCTTCTTCAACACACCCACCTCACCACCTCCAAACGCAGTCTTCGTCGGTTTCGTGGAACCCAAAACGAGGTGGAACCATGTGGCGCGCTTCGTGGCCTATGCCTTTGGCAAGGGCCATTCGCACGGGCATGCGGGATCTTTGGGGCGTTTCCTGGCCTTCCGCGTGAAGGCGGTGGGTGGTGAAGGTTTTGCGTCTTGGAGCCTGGAATGGGCATGGTAAGATTGGGTAATATTCACGAGCCAGACACCAAGAACGAGTCGGAGAGAGTGGGAGTGTATCCTCATGGTCTCAGAACTGATTGATGTAGGGAGACATTGACAGTATCGCCATTTGCCAGCCTCAACGAGGGCTGCTCTATAGGGAGTTCCATAGACGACTATGGCACCTCGAGCCAAGTTTTAACCACTGTTCCGTGTTGGAATGAGGCTGACCTGAACACTTGCAGATGTGCCAAGCCTCACAAACGTTACGAAACTGCATCACCACAAGCTTTCTTCAGATGACTCCCCAAAAAAAGTCTCAGAGCGACAAACAGAAACACACGCTTCCGGCACTACTTTATCGTGCATGCGCCACTTCCCGGCCGGAACACGCTCTCGACGAGCGCGAAGCTTTTGTTTCACATGACGAGCTCGCGGTAAAAACGGAGGAGCTGTGCGACTTGTTCCAGCCTTCCTTCGAGGAGAAGTTCGGCGTGTATGAGGCGCCGTGTACATTGTATTTGGACCGGCTTCGGCTCCCCAAAGGGGGTGGTTTCATGGTGGATTAGGATTAGTATCAATATGTGGTTTAATGGTGGTTGAAGGATGGTTTTGTTTGTCTCAGAGCCGGTTGTGTGGTTGTTCAAGTCTGCAGATGGCAGTCAGTGACTTGAAGCGTCACAGATCAGGGCCGTTTGCAGCGAATCAGAACCCATCCCAACAAGTTCTTGCTCACCAAGACAGGGGGCCCAGACTGATAAAGCCCTTCAGTTCCCGATAAAGACTATTCCCCCAAGGTAGCAGCCATGCCTTGTGGCTCGGATTGGTGAAAATGCTCAAGGAACCACTCAGTGTCTCGGCAATGCCTCACCTCCCTTTCTCAACTTTTGTTGCTCTCCCAGCTTCGGTACCCGATACTGGATGTATTTGAAGCAAGGGGATGGGCATGGACATCACAACCCTTTCACTGCCTCAGCTACTCATACGTACAACATCACAGCTGATGTGGAAGCACACTCCCAAGTAAGTCAGAAGGCCTGTTAGATCTGTTAACTGACCTGAGTTAGAAGAAAGTGGCTTCAAAGAGAAAACACATCAAATCCCACCAAGTTGGCATGCAAAACCAACTTCTTTCAACTGCTCGACGCCCGAAGAAGCAGTCGTCCGTCCGTCACCCGACGACCGGACGGACGTCGCGCCGGACGGACGTGGAGAGGCGCTGCAAAACACGGTGCGCTCCGCCGAGATCGAACAGAGCGTCAAGGAGAAGCTGAAGCCGAAGAAGGCTGGGGGGAGGACCTTGTGCTGGGAGGACGACGCTTGGTTCGTCACCGGGTGGTATACCGGGGGGGTGGTGAAGAGCCCGCCAGGGTCGAAGATGGCGGGAAGTGAAGAAATTCGGTTATTCAGCCAAGTAATTATTGATTGTCTTAGGCAGGCAGAGTCCGCGATTTGGGTCCGCAATAGTAATGAATGTCACGGGTGTGCAGCATAGGTTCCTTTTTGAGACCTTTCTAGCTTCTTTTGGAGCCTGATATGGCCTGATCAGCAGCAAGTAGCTGTATGGATGACCAGTCTTTTGTTTGCTACAAACTGGCCTACGCAGCTTAGAACCTCCTGAGATCCCTCCTGGACACGTGGAAAGCCCACCGATGGTGCGGATGTTGCGGCGACGCTCTCACTCGATCGACCGGGTAAAGAGAGCGCGAGATAGAGTCGAAAAGGTGTCGACAAGTAGAGCTGACAGGAAGAATCAGATTATATGATATTATATGTCATCCCTGGGTAGACCAGGTATTTTTCAGGCACTGAGCTATCTTTGCTGTTGGACTTTATTGTCCTCCACTCCGGTGCGGACTCGTGGATTGCGCTCCGTTCTGTCCGGTTTCGGACATCTTCGACCTCAGCACCTCAGGGGGAGAAGTCGACCGCATCATCAGCCTTCGAAGAACTCGAACTTGAGATGATGAGCCACTGGAACTGGGTTCAATGCGAACTTGCGATCGAAGAACTGACACCACTACAGACCTAGACTCTAGACAAATCACTTAGGTACCATTGCTTGTTTCCAAATCTCCAGACAAATGAGTCTACGAGTCGTCGATCGATTTCCCTTTCGTTTAATCCTAAATGGGATGGTACCTGGTACGGCAGCGATAGGTTTCTCAGGGATGGTGAAGGATAGCCCTCAGTCGATCAAATGCCGGCCCGTGGCAGATGAACGTGCGTGTCAGAGTGAAAAGCGGTTCATTTTCTGGTACACTTTGACTCACAAACTGGGAAGTGGATGCAATTGCTACTAGGTTTCAGGCCATCGCTCTTAGGTTGGAGGCCTTCGTCGCTGTAGGTTGAAGGCCATTGCTATTGCGTTGGATGGAAAACGGTCCGTTGCCGTGGAAGAAAGGAAGGTTTCAACTTCCTTGTGATGTGTTCGTGGGAATGTAACTGCGCAATACTGCTCCCTGCTCAGATGGGTCTTTGAGAATCTAAAAGGATCCAAAAGGTGAGAGCAACTCAGAGTTCTTTTTGTCCACTGTTCTTATTTGTTCTTAGTTGATCAAATGATTTGTCTTCCCCAGCGGATTTGAGAACCCAACCAGAGGCAATCAATGATACCTACTGTGTTCTGCTCCAGACAACAACTTGGTTGATCCCATTTTCCAAAATCCGAGAGAACCAAGTGTCAATCATGTTCCTTCAGTCTTTCACTTAGAGCAAAATATCCCAGACACTCCATGTATGCCATATATGCCTACATTGACCCCAAAACCACCCCAATGTAGGTAAATATGCCATACATGGAGTGTTTGGGTATGTTCAGTTGCAGATCATACCGGTCTTATCCAAAGAGACGCGAGACCACGAACGCCACCACCGGAAGCAGGGGACTCCGACTCCTTCCTCGAACGCCCCAACCACCGCCTGCTTCGAACGTTGCACTCGCTTGAGGTAGTTACACCGATGCCTTCGAAGAAGCGGGTGGAGACTATGAGGTCGAAGCCCAGCTTCCGGAGGTGTTCCTTGGAAGTGGATTCTGCGAACTTCGCAACAACTTCAGTCTGTCTAACTCTGGTGTTGACTGCCCAGATATATGGGATACAGAAAATGGATCAAGGCCACTTCTTGGTTGCTGCGGAGGTAGTACAGGTTCAGACCAGAAAAGGATCGTTCTCAGTCTCACATGACAAACCAGGGAATGTTCATCCTACAGACTTTCTTTCCGGATGAGCTGATCCCTGCTTTGAGACACCTGGGCTGGGCCATCTTTGGAAATCCGAGCCCCACAAATCTATTGAAACGTCCACACTTCTTGCATACACTGACGTTTTGGTATTGATGTTGAAAGTATACCCTCGCTCCTTTCCAAGCCATGGACGTGGAGAACCCCCGTATACCCCCGTGTTTGTAGAGTTCACATTGTCTTGATTTTCAGGGGGACCGTGTTTCCACTTCCCTGATTGTTTGTGGGAGTGTAGGTGATCTGCAACTACTGCATTCACAGAGCTGAACTGGTAGACACAGCAGAAGTGGATTCGTCTTGCTGTCGATTTGGGAGAGCCTTGCTGACTGTCTCGCATGTGCTTGAAGCTCTTCAAATGGCTGTGAGTCAAAACCTCCCCCAATTGTGAAGGGATTTGTTCATTTTGAGGGGTCAACCGCGTGGCCCGGTTTTGACCGCCAACTGACCTGAGAAGGGAAGTTGACTCAGTGAACCCACCGATTTCGCACTCGAAACAGACAGAGCCTGTGCTGTTCCAATCCGTTCCATTCGAAAAAAAGAAAGGCTTCAGAGATCACCGATCGATGCCTTGACGTGACTCCGCATGGAGGTGTTTCTGTCGCAACTCGCGACTCCCTCTCGGCAATCTGGTCACCGAAGATGTCACATCTGGCTGTTTGTTTGTGATTTTCACTGGTTCAAAAAGAACCATTTAGCTAGCGGTCCGCAGACCTCGGATCGCTTAGCTCGCTTAGCTCGCGGTGCTTGGTTTGTCAATATAGGTCCAATGATCCGTCCAAAAAGGATCTTCCAATAAGAAGAAGCTTTTTTAGTATGTATTTGAAGCTTCTTAGTTAACAATAAAATACAATAAATCTTTCTAGTAACTAGAAGCTTCCAATCGTTTCACTGGGAATCGTTTCACATGATCTCTAGATCCATCCTGGTCGCGGAGTCTCAACCTGACAGCGCTGCGCCCAGGACGGAGTTGATGCGTCTCTACCGGCGGCCGGGGCGAGTGCGACAGGATTTGGGCTTCGAGATTTTGGGGCTTCAGAGCTTGCAACCTGGAGGGATCAGGAGGGCTGGGCGTTTTGCGTTTGCTTGCTTTGGAGGGCAAGGAATGGAAGGAATAGGGGATGATCTTGGCTGGTAAAACTGAGCTAATTTGAATTAGTTTGCCCAGGTTTTTTGGCTCGGATTTTTTGAGTGAGTACCACCTGGACCAGTTCTGGAGTGTGTGGAAGAACCGTACAAGAATCGTCTTGTGATGTGCTGGAATAGGTGTTTGTCGAATGGAAGGACGTATTTTGCTGCGTCCAATGAAATGGGTTGGTGAATGGAGGA
The DNA here is from genome assembly GCA_964035705.1 of Porites rus. Lineage (NCBI taxonomy): Eukaryota > Metazoa > Cnidaria > Anthozoa > Scleractinia > Poritidae > Porites > Porites rus. The sequence goes on along the minus strand of CAXIVM010002279.1, from coordinate 6,378 downwards.
GACGAACCTGTATGCGTATCAAGGTGCAGGGGACGAGCATGCAGATCTTGTGTCCAGAGAGGTAGTTGGGACAATGGTGGTGAGGTCAGCGGAGGAGCTGGCGGAGGAGCTGTCGGATTGGACGGGACTTCTTGTCTCAGCAACCCAAAAAGAATGCTTCCAGGCTTCCCCGTCACCTTTGTTTTGGTGTTTTGGGGATGCTGTCCTCAAGAGGCTTATAGTGTTCTGTGAGCAAAGTGTTTTTGTGATGTCCTTATGAACAAACTCCAGTGAATAGCCCCAGCTACCTTCAGCCATCGAGGTATAGTGTGAACCACTTCTGGTTCTTGAAATTTGAAGAAGAGGCGACCGGACGTTCACTTCGCAAATCCGGGTTTTGCTCCATTCGAGTTTCGTCCACGGACGATCGGCTGAGAGTTTTGTTTGTTTTGCCTAGAGATGGGAGGCTCACAGACTTTGGATGGATTCCGACTGAAGTCAAGGAAGCTCGTTGGTGGAAGAAGAAACTGTTCCAAAAGCGTGACATACCTTTAGCTGCCAAACAGGTGGTAGACATTGAACCTTGGGATAGTGAAAAGCAATGTCATGGGTGAAATTCGAGTATCGGGATCGCTGGTGGAGGACCTCCCAACCTCCTCTTTCACCCGAAGAATCACGTATGCGCGACACCCCAGGATGGCAGGGTAGTAGGCAGGGTCCAGTTTCGCAGCGTATGCTGGCCCCCTCCATGTACCGTACCAACACTGTCTCTTGCGTTGTCTCAAATGTCAGGCTCGTGGGGACGAAAGGCCAACATGGAAAATTGCCTACGTATCTCTGAAGGACCAGGTTTTCCAGCTTTGGCAGCTGTCCATTTTACACCAATCCTCTAATTCCATGTGGCTATATGTAGTTCCTGTTCCAGTGCCAAAACACATTTTAAACAAATCATTAAACTTATACTGAGATACCATACTCACCTCATTCTGCAAAGCGAAATCGAAGCACCCGCCCCGGCCCCTCCTCCGCGACCGCCGCGGACCCGACGCTCCGCCGCGTCCGCGGCTGCTGCTGCGCGACCGGAGGTGAATCGCCTGGCGCAACAGACGCGTGCTGTGCCTCAGCTGGCACCTCTCAAGAGCTACGAGCGCGCCAGGGCCAAGGCGACGACCGGGCCAAAGGATTCGGAATGTCAAGTGATTGAGCAGGTTCTTTTAGGGGGAGTGGATGAGTCCAGGTTTTGACCAAGGAATTTTCAGGGTTAAATGTGAAATGTTTGATATGTGTGTTTTTTGCTTTTAATGGAGGTGTTGTCTAAGACTTGATGCAGTTCACTTGTTCTTTCCATGCAGCTTGGATAGGTCCCTTAGGTGACGAGTGACTCGTTGGGTGCTCACAGAGGTCGTAAGACAAGAGACGTGTTCCATGAATTAGGCAGTTCTGCACCTGTAGGTAGGCCTTGGATTGGAAGCAGTTTCATAGTCTGAAACATTGACTGGCAGGAGTTGGGACAACCACTGAGGTTAACATCCATGTGGCCGTGCAAAGGACTACAAAGGTCATATACGGCCCTTGGCACGAACGGTCCTGACTGATACGGCACAATCAGATGTTTGCTGGTAGTGGTGGCTGTGCCTTGGTTCAAATGCAGTTGAAACCGAGTAATTTGTGTTCTGCTCACACCAAAGCTATTTGGTTGCGGGTCAAGATCAGGATACCATTCGTTGACCTACGTACCAACGTCAGGTCAGGTTACATGGTGGAGGGGTCAAGTTCCAGGCGGCCGGCCGTGAAAACGGCCGCGCCTACACCAGGGTCGGCCTCCGGCCCAATGCCACTGGCAAGATCTCTTTGGTCTTTTTTTTTGGGGACTACAATTGACTCAAATGTTTCATGAAAAAAGGACATGTATGACTTGTAACAACCGAACGTAAGGCTTGCGGGAGAACCCTTCAGTCTTCAAAGTATATTGTGCGACATGGTACAACCTTCCAATTTTGGCTCTCAGAGCAATTGCAAATCTCCTTGTTACAGCGCTCATTCGTATGAATTCAATGCTTCCTCAAACATTCAAAGGAAAGTTCACCTCAAGAATATTTAGATAAGACTCTGCTCAAATTTCAATCCAAACCTGTGGCAAATTTGAATCATTTTGTTTGGCTTCTTGAACATTCCTTAAAAACCATGACCTCCACACCTTTTCACCTCCAAAACCCGCGGAGTCAGTCTGTCCCTGGCCGGGACCTCGACCACCGCAGGTGCTGACCCGCTATGGTGGCGACGTGTCTTGTTTGACTGACGTCATGAGGGCCTCTTTGGTGTACCCCACCATCGCGGAGGCCGTCCGGGCCGGCGGGGGGTCGGTGGACCAGGACCTGGAGGTGATTTGAGGTGTAAACCACCGGACTTGGAAGGTCCGGACTATGGATTTATGCTTTTGATGAGTTTGATGTATGGTTTCATTACATCACTGCACCTTTTTCGTTGTATGTCTCGTGGATGAGTTGTGGACCAGCCTTTGGGCCTTGGCACCGTTCTGTCATGTCACGCCTCATTTCGACGACGGTGGTGTCCAAATTCACAGGGAGCCTTAGGCCAACCGAAGAAGCACAACCTGAAGAAGTTGAGGGGCACAAGAAGTTCCAAGTCTTCGCATGGATTCCAAAGGCCATACAAAAAGCTTGTGCTTTTTCTACGTGACATAGTTCAAGAGTTTAAAAATAGTTTAAATATGCCTTAATACCAGTGTCACGCTATTTGGTGGCCGATCTCTCAGTGAATTTGGTGATAGAATTGTGGCTTATAACTTATTTTAGTTTCGTTCAGTAAGGATACTTGCAAATAGCCACGTGGACGTTGGAAGAAGCGATCAGTGGGTGCATCTCCAGGACAACATCCTTGGATTGGGTTTGATGCTTCGCGTGGGCCTTGCTGGTTTTGCAGCCGTTTTTGCATGTGATTCGCATGGCAAGCCACCTTTTTGACGCCAACCCTGAAGCAATCCACCCCCCACCACCATCCACCCTTCGCTTCACCAATCACCAAGGTTCGTTCGTTTCGATGCAGGTCTACTTGGCCTTGACCGGCATTCTGAGAGAGGACCGTGATCAGCCTCGCCATGACTTCAGGGTGATGGAGGTCAATGACCGATTTCAGTTCTGTGGCTTGCCGCAACCGGGATGTGGCTGCGCCACAGTGGTTATGGAGGGTCCAACGAGCTTCCCAACAGGTAGATGTGTTGGATCCGTAGAGTAGATCCCAACTGGTACAGATAGACATTTGTCTTACCATCGAGTCCCTTGGAAAGAAATGCACTGAAAGAGTGTTGAACTGACTCACTTCATGCACATCTGAAAATTGCCACAGTGGCAGCCACAGTGGTTATGCACTCCACACAAACTCCGTAATATGTAGAGTAGAGTTTTTTCCGGGGGGAGTTACACTCCGGAGTGCGTACTCCGGGAAGAGTCCCATGGCCATATGGAAATCTGTGTGATATCGTGGGTGGAGGCCATTACTTCTAACTTCTAAGTAACAAGAAGCTACTAGTAACCTTTATATATACCGTGGTTATGGTTACTGCTTCAATTCGCACAGGACATCACAGGACCAAAGAGTAACCCACTTGTGCTCGGGGTGCACCAGGATTGAGCTTTGTCAAGAACAATCAATGCACATCAATTGTAGATTAACTACCAGGGTGACCTCCAGATGAGACCTGCTAGCAAGGTCCTAGCAAGGTCGTGCTCTTTTCTGATGGGCCACACACAAAAAGAAGCGCCGCAAGTGCCACGGCGCCTAGGCCACGACGGATACCGCGATATCACGCTCCTCTTCGATATGCCTCGCGGCGAGACATCTTCCTCGTGTTTTCCTCGTGTTTTCTCGACGGTCGGCGAGGGACGACGGGGACAGGTGGTGGATCTTCGAACAGATCTCGGAAATGTGTGTCTCAGTTCCAGATACGACTAATGGGAGTGCCATATAAGCTGCCCCATTGACCCCCAGTCAACCACCCCAACTGATCGGCATATATGGCAGTCCCATGGAGTGTCTGGGAGTCTTCTTTGTCACGTAAGGAGTGGTGTCATTTGTGAAGTGCAGATGCAGATCAAAGGCGCGATAAACTGCGGCTTCACCGGGCGACCTTGGATCAGCACGGGTTGCAGGTCACGAGGCGACAAAAGGAACTTAAGGAGATGCTGCATATGGCTGCATTCTGAAATCATCTAGAATCTATAGCCTGGTCCGAATACTTTCAGGGTAAAGCGTTCAAGGTCAAAGAACATCCAAGACCCCATGTGGAATTCTGAGAAGATGATGGAGACGGACCAAGTGTTGATCAGTTTCTTCCATGATCTTCCGAAGATATTTGGCACCTTTGGCTGTCAGAAGAGTCAACTGTTCCTCTCACTGTTTCTCCTTGGGCCTTCTCCCCCCGAAATGGGTCGATGGTGACTCTCTTTGACCGATGCGGCCCATGGGTGATGGGCTCCAAATCTCTCGGATTCTTGTTGTGGGTCTTTTATTTCATTGTCTTGCTTCTTTTATACCACCCGGACTTGTCAGGTCTCGCGTATTTTGGACAGTGGATTTGCTTTGAGGTACCTGTCAACCAGGAAACGCCTTGCCACCCCCAAAAAATCTCGGACACACGGTTGTGCCCGACTTCAATAGTGGAGGCATCCAAGAAGTGAAGAAGTCCGGCGGCCACAAGGCATATCGTGCCTCTCGGACGCATGGGGTGGGCAGGTGGGCAGTCCATGTTGGCGAGGGAGTCGCTTCGGAACGCAGAAAATAGTTCGCTTCGGAACGCGGGAACGGTATCGCTTCGGAACGCGTGTCAGAGCTAGTAGTTTGGAGGCCATCGCTACGACTAGTCTGCACTGTCTGGTTGCTAACAGCAACCCCCCCCACCCCCCACCCCCACCCCCCCCAACCCGCTCATTAGTTTGCACGGCAGAAGTGTGCTTTGAAAGGCCATCAAAACGTGTGTGTGCGTGTGAAGATGTTGACCTTGTCCAATCTGGCAACCCTTTCAGCACTTCAGAGTCGCACTGTTTGGTTGCTAACTGCAACCCACCCCATCCCATCCCCCCACCCCACCCCATCCTTCATCCTTAAAACCCTCCCCATCCGTGTCTGTGTGTGTGTTCTAAAGTGAACCAAAAATCAGGTGCGTTGTGTTCCAAAGTGATCTCGCTTTTTGCTAACCCTTCCATGTTTTTGTGTGTTTTGTGTTCCAAAGTGACCCATGTTTTGTGTTCCAAAGCGAACTAAAACCCTGTGTTCCAAAGTGAACTAAAACTTGTGTTCTGAAGTGACCCCGCTTCCCCATGTTGGGCACTGGGAGACAAGCTTGTGCCTCACACAGGTGTGTCTCACAGACAAGGCATTGAACATACCGGTGCAGGTTAAAAGGTCATCAGGACCCCCCCTGCCAATCCTACACCAGTATCATTGAACCAATCATGTCAAGTTGCCTTCAGCATCGTGGAGTAGAGATGGGTCCTCCCGAGTCCTCCTTCGAGCCTGGAAAACCAATCGCTGGGCGTAAACGGCCGCCCCCATCGGTCGCCGGTTGGGCCCAGCTCTGCCGCAACGGCGCCCAGGTGCAACGGGAGGTGAACGAGCTCATCTTCGAGGCTGCGGTGCAAAACAGCGAAGAGGCCGAGTCCGCGACGCCTAAGCTTCGACGCCAAGGGCCAAGCCCCAGCCAGCCCCAGTCCCGTGCTTTATTCCGGACGGTTCATGCGGGTGAGGAGATGGTTCCCGAAACTAGAGGAGTCTGAGAAATATGCCAGCACAGATAGCACAGACCCCAGATATCCCCAGAGAGCAAAAGATATTGGTGGGCACCCCGGAGCGGCACCCTGCACATGCTCTCGAACCCCAATAGCTCTCGTTCTCCGGTTCCTGGACAGCACGTGACAGCAAGTCCACGCGCCGCGCTAATGTGTCCATAAAACAACACATTCCAAGCCGGGGCAGATCCAAACGGTTGGGAGCACACTGCTGACTTTAAAATCCATTTAAAGTTCTATGTTTTTGAGGTGTTGGAAAAACCGAGGAAACACTAATGTTAACTCGAATTGATTTGATTCGATTGTTTATTCTGCGGGGCTGTTCTGATTTTGTAGATATTGTTGATGTTATTTTGTTTTAGCATGTGTTTGTCTTGAACTAAAGCAAATGGTCATACCACATTCACATTGGCATGGTTTGTTCTTTGTCTTGTTTCTTTGATATGACATTTGATTGCCAGGCCTGTTCTGAACACGTTGCTTGATTATGATTATGTTGGTGTTTTGCTTGTTTCTTTTGGTGTGTTGCTTGTTTCTTTGCATGATTTGTTCCTTGTTGCTGTTGGTTTGTCATATTGTGTTTGCTCTAAAACTG
>CAXIVM010002277.1:0-25000 GCA_964035705.1 Porites rus | reverse complement strand
CCGTAGTCCTGCGGCACAAACCGCCAACCAACAAACCTAAGTGCCAGGGAGCTTGGGAGTCTAAATATATTATATAATTAATTCAGGATATCAAACCAACCATCTGGAGCTGGCTCAAACTAGAATCTGGAACCAACCTTGCAAGACCATGCTGCTGCAGGAATGGCTCAAAGCAGTGATAGTGGCTCAGACCAATGGATCACAGGTTCCAGACAACCTTCAGACTTCCTTGCGCCGCTACACCGCGTGCGACGCGTGCAACACGCGCCCGACGCGACGTGCGACGCGTGCGTCCCACGGTCCCGCACTGCTCGAATTACCTCAGATGAGGTTCAATCTGAAGGACCCGCCAGTGGACTGGAAGTGGTTGGGTCTTGAATATTTGGTCATCTGGTGAAAAAACAAATTGACGCAAACAAAGGCAGACTCAATGTTTGGGCAAGTTGGGGTGTCTCCCTGTTTTGATACGCCAGGCAGGCAGTCATGGTTTAGCCGCTTCGAAGTTGTTTTGTGGAGGAGACTTGCGGACCGGGAACTCTACGGACCCCGTTGGCTAGGACGCTGCCGACGCGGCGACCCATTTCCTCGACCCTCGGCGAACCGAAATTCATCGGTTACCCACAGACGACGACATGCGACGACCCTGCGACGGCCGATCGCCCAAATCTCAGGCTGCGGCCCCCTTGATTTGTTTGTTTTCCTGAATGCATCGGCGTTGGGTCAGGCAGCCAAAAGAACCCTAGGTATACCGTTCGCATATAGACGAAGGTTTTTATCCAAAACAACACCCTGACTGTGTGTCAGATCCCACGGACGGGGAGCTGTAGACTTTGTCTCACTTAAAGAAGCTCTCTCACCCAAGTCAGGCTCAGCCAAATGTCGCTGTCTGAAAAGCTCCAGAGAGAACTGCAAACCATGGATTTCCAGGTTAATGCAAAAGCTGCCCACCGAAATCCAAGAACACATGGGTACGCTATATTAGCTATATAGAGGAAAATGATGTGCAAGCTGTCTATTTCAAAAGTATCTGTTGGCTTCTGGTATGGATGACAGCAAAGGTGCTCAGGCTCTGTTGAGGTTATTATTGGAGGAACACCTTGACCTTGTACCACTTTAGGATGCTGAAAAGGGATCCTCGATCATCCAGTGAATGAATGGATGAAGAGGCCTCCCCCCAAACGTAGGATCAACCCAATACTTAACTCCCAAAACCCAACGATGATCAATCCAGACTCTCGCAGAGTCTCAATTCTCAACCGGTCAATCCTGGTCAGGTCATGTATAAACGCCACTGGGCCCCGGCGAAGAGGGTGGCCCCGGAATCCGCGAAAGCCTGGGGACCCCGGACCACCAAATCCGCAAAGGTGATGGTGGCCTCAGAGCCCTCTGCTCCAGCCTTTTGAGACACCTTGCGGCGAAAGGAGAGTCTTCGGCTTGGTGCGGAAAATCCGATGAGATGCGGTGTGTGTCTGATCACAATGAGCAGCTGACTGAGAAAAGTGATGGAAAATGGTCTCCCCCAATGTCATTCATCTACAGTAAACCACCAAACTAGCATGTGCAATCGCCTTTCAACCATCTACAGTACTACTACTCTGAACCAGCCCAATAGCAAGGATGAGAGACTCTCTTATCCAACTGGTTTCATCCAACTCCCTTTTTCACTCAAAGTGTTCTTGTCAGAGCTTGGCACAGCAAACATGCCCTCATATCTGGGCCCCCCAGCCGAAATTCGGTTCTCGTCAGCATTCAACCGACTGATCCGGAGCTTCAGCACCTGGAGAGGCCGTTGATTCCTGCGAACGACGCCCCAAACCGCAACCAACCGAAGTTGGACATCCAAACCATCCACAAATGGCTGTGGCTTCCATGAGCCACCTTGCAAAGGTCGGTCAAGCTGCATGGGCTTGTTCTCCAGGCCACAACGGCTCGCCACCGCCCAGGGCCTCACTCGTCCGATCAATGTCCCGCGCCTCGCCCTCGCTGTACTCGGCCAGCTCTTTGTCCAAGAGAGCGGCCGGTGCCAAGGCATCCACGCACCTCGCTGGAGCGAACGTGGGCGTTCGGAACGAGGGGATGCGTTAACAGCATCCAAAATGGAAAGAAAGTGTCAAACTGTGCTGCCCATGCTGTGTTCTCTCTCTCTCTCTCTCTCTCTCTGAAAGACCCCAAAAAAAAGGTTTGGGGAGTATGGCTTACCTTTAAGTGAGTTATATAGTTGACAACTCATGGAAAACAGATGATAAAACTGGATGAGCTACGAACACCATCTTGTTTCGTAGACAGTTTCAGCCCAACCAAACTTGGATCTCCGACGCTCCGATATCTACGAAGAGGCCGAAAGGCATCAACTTGGAAACCTGTCCAGCGCCGTCGACTTCCAACGTCTGATGGTTTTGCTTACAGTAACGAAACGTAAGTGCCCTGTCCGGTGCTGCCAGTCACCAGCTCCGACCACCAATCCTATATGCTCCAAAAATGCCTCCAATTCACGTTTCAGGTCTATTCGAATCCACAGATTCTGCATGACATTCTCCAGCTCAAAAGAGCGAACGAAAGGGCCCAGCATGGCCCTTCCGGTCCGGACTTCCTTCCACGATGCTCAGTCTGAGCACCTGATTTCAAGGAAAACCACCAGATATTCCCTCACCTGGGATGCCAAACCCACCACCCACACCACCCACACCACCCACACCACTCCGCTATCCACACCACGCCGCGTCCTTCGCACCGTGTGGTCACGGTGACGTTCACACGCCTTGCCCGTGACCTCGTCGCCCACAGTGAACTCTCCAGCAGTGGGGCGCATCGACACCCCCAGCCGTTGGCTCTCGAGGTTGACCTGGACGCACAGGTCATCGCCCCGCAAGGAGGGTTGGCTTCGAAGAGACAGGTTTTGGCAGCGACGTGAGTCTTGAACTGACTTGTTCTCCACCAGATGGTTAGTGCAGCTCCAGCCCTGCAAGCAAAACCCCAACAACTAGTCATCGCCGCTCAGGTACAGGGCCTAACTTGTGGCCCATGATCACCCTTTTCCACACCCAGCTGAGCAGTTCTTCCCACGTAAACCTGGTGGCTCCTCTTCCGAACGGGACCCGGCCTCGCTGATGCGAAGGCCTCGCGGATTGGGCGGAAGATCGAAAGCCCCAAGCTCGAATGTTCACCATCTGAGCGATGGAACCGCTGAGAACACATCGATCTGCATGTGTGTTTGACGAGAAGCCAAAGAGTTCCAAGTTCCAACTAAAGAAAGCCGAAAACGGTTCGGATACCACACCTGTGAGCACCATTCCCTGCTGGTAGGACTCCAGCGGCTTCTCCAACTGGCTCAAAGCCTCGTGATTCAGGGACAAATGTCTTCGCGTCGTCCAGCAAGATCCACAAGTAGCGAGGGGGTGGTGATGCCTACAAAACCATTGATGCCACACGACCATTGTACCTAGTGGCCAGTGCCTTGGAATCTGACCACTGGCCTTTTGCAAGAGTTGCTTGTGGGATCTTGGGCGCGTTGCTCCTCCACACATGTCAGTAAGCCCCAAACGACCCATCGTCTAGTTCATCCTGCGACCTGATCCCAGAAGCTCGCCCACGTCAACCGGCCGCGCGAGCAAACAAGCACCGGGCATAAAGGGCATCCCGCTCTGCCCCGATATCGACGAAGACACCTCGACATGGCAGTTGGAGACAAAATCATCAAAGTCAATTCCTCATGGATTGCCATGAAAGTCGCTTTCCACACTCTAAGAACCCGTGTCTAAAGCAAGTGGATAGAACGTCTCCAAGACACAAAGTACTGTTCGCTCTTCAGGTGAAAACATGTTATACAATATAGTCCACTAGTCAACACATCCCCCCACATGGCTGCTTACGTAGTGACTTGGCACTAACCCTAATTACAGGTGGCAAACGGGTGGCCTTATTCAGCATCTCTCTCTCTCTCTCCCTCTTTCCCTCAACTCATTTGGCATCAAAACAAACCTGATTCGCCCAACTAGTCCGACTAGTCCACACAAGTCCCATCCACAGGGATAGCACAGAACTCACCCAGAATCTTCAGGTTCTTTGTTCCCAAAAAGGTGATACTTTCCCAGCATAGTCCAGGCTTTCCACTCATTTTTAGCCACGGCACCGAAGGCCATGGAGCGTGTCACTGTGCCCTTCACTTCGTCACCCACCTGGCACCCGCACTGCTGTTCACCGGTGCTCCCCACGGTTCAGAAAGAAGATGTCCCACTTTCTGTCGGAAATCGCTGGTGTCACGTCTTATGTTTCTGGAGCAAAAGGGTCAAAGGTTGTTCAAAGGAGGTCGGAATAGAGTCTACGATCTATCTATCATGTGGCCAATATAATATATGACCCGTGAGCTTCCACGCTTTGCCTTTAATTAGTTGAAAACTTTGAGTCCCGATATGAAGGTTATGATTCGATGAAATCGATGATCATTTGCTGCTGAGACACCTTCAGAGTGCTCATCGAAACACCTTGGAGCCAGTGGATTTCCACGCTTTCGCCAAATCTGTGCCTTTTGGCCATGGGACCTGAAAACCAAAACAAACAAAATCAGAATTAAATACAATACCAACGACTAACGAACACTAGTGACCAAATCCTGGCATCTGTCATCGTCTGTCATGGATCGGGACCGACCAGGCCGATGCACTCGCTCCTCGACTCCTTGACTCCCCGACTCGCAGGGCTCACAGGACCAGATCGCTGGGGCCCTGGCCGGTCTCCACCACTTGGGCCCCGGGGATCACGACCTGCCAACGTGTGTTCTCGAAACAGAAAAACAGAGGGGCGGCCGGTGGTCCCATATGCTTGGGCCACCTTGGCCCACCTTGGGCCCTTGTTTGTGAGATGATTGAGATGCTGAGATGCTATCACCTCGTCTTCCATCCACCTCTGAAACTAAGCCGCCTCAACGACGCCCGCCATCGGATCCAGCCGGGTGATGATGAGGCCTTCGACCTCCGCGCACTCCCCACTCGCCCAGGACGCGCGGAGGTAGCGACGGCCGAACGCCAAAATGCCGCATTAGAGAAAAGGGCGGTGTGGGCGGGTTGAGCATCTTTGTGAATCTCGTAAAACATCACAACATCCATCTAACAAACAGGACACGATTGGAACATCGATGAAGACCTCGACAGAAAGCTGTGCTGCGACTCTTCCCATGTCGCCCGTCATGGAATCATTCTTGAGTTGAACCCAGAGTGACCTGCCGCGAATGTATAAATGATTGCTGGATACTCCGAATCCGAATTCAATGTTACTTTAAAGTAAATAAGAATAGTCCCAAGCTCAGCAAGACGCCGCCGAAAAACGCAAGAACATCATCTCAGTTGCCTCTTCACCTGCCGTGAACTCCTCCAGAGCACGGTCATCAGAGATGTTGCTCGCAGAATCACGACCAAGTGACCACAGTGACCTCGCCTTTCCACGACGAAGTTTGCTACAAGGCTTATCCTGTCCAAAGTCATAGCTACAAACTGCTGAGGAAACCATATTGAAGCTCCCACATGTTCCTACATACTTCCTATGTTCGGGCGCCGTGGGACGGGTCTCCTCCGGCTTCTTGGGCAGCACCGTAGCACCAGGCCCCCGTGAGCGCCACAGGGCGGGCTGAGCACGGAGTCGGACTCACCATGGAACTCATCACATCCCCCACCGGCCACCTGACCTGAGAAAAATATGGAAAAAACCTAACATTGAGCACTCCAACTATATTATATAACGCGACAAAAATGCTCCAACCCTGCCCTATACAGTCACTATAGTCAACATCATGGGGTTGAACAACACGAACGATTCGGTCCGCACTCGTGCACTCATCGGTGTCTGCACCGTGACCAGCGGAGTGTGAGAACACACAGCCGACAAGAACAGTCTGAACCCTCCCGAACTGGTGGGTGCAATCTCCACAAAGCTCGGGCAAATTTGTGGCTTCCCATGGATTTCCGCCCCCCCCGCCAGCGAAAGCCGCCCGTCACCCACCCACCCACCACCCCCGGCACCTTGTCGGCGCCGATGTTCACCAGAACCCCGAACTCCGTGGCCCGGATCACCTGACGCCGCCGCCCGAGGGCTGCCTCGCTCTCGCTGCGACCGTATCTCGCGACCCCGCGTCTCGCGACTGGCCTTGCCAGTGACTTCTTGGCCACGGATGTAGGTGCTCAGCCTCTTGGGAATGTCCTTCAGTGTTCGCACAAGCTAGTAGCTAGTGCTGGAGATCGGGGAGGACCAGAGGAGCTTCCTGTTGAGGCCGGGCCCAGGAGGGGTCAGCCGTGTCTCTGTGGATCCAGTGCCATCCAGGGAAATTCAGGGCGATCCAGGGGTCCATACCACGAACATCCCCGGCACGAAGGACATGCAAAGGAATCGATTCTGGAACCCCAAAACCACTTGTTTTCCGCACCAGAAGAATGGTTGAGAAGCAAAAAGAACTATATAATAATAAAAACATCCTGGATGAAACCGAACACCCGTCTCACTTGGACCATCCTCCTCCACCAGTCCAACCCTACAAAAAGCACCTTATGTGATGAGCTCTGAGAGTCTGAGACTTCAAAAGCTTTCCAACGAAAAATTCCCCCATCATCCGATGATCAGTTGTTTTCAGGTTGTTTTTTGGATTTGCTCCATCCTCACAGCAGAAAGAAAGGGAGAAGAAAAGAAAACTACAAAACGTCTCTCCTCGCTTCTCCGCCGGATCTCTCCTCCAAGTTCATGTCTGACACTGTGACGCGGTCGCCGTCGACTTCCGTGATCACTAAGTCCACTTCCTGTGGCATGCAGCACGCAGGGTTTAAGGATCAGCTCTTCAACTAGTCCCTAGAGGTCAAGGATCTCGTTCTACTGGACTTGGTCATACAGAACCATGGTTCACTATAGTAAAGGACCAGGTTTTTACGGGGTCAGACTGAACTTGTAGGGAGTGGTCTTTCACCCAAACACGCCATCGAACGAGGGAACTGTGCTCGGCACTGCCAACATGATCCTGCCATTTATGTTAATTCCAGCGCCGGTGGATTTGGTTTCCACAGTCTCACCCATCTTCGGGGGCTCAAAGAAAAGCTGCGACTGGGACGCCAGCTTGCTGCGGTGCGTACTCGTCGGCGCTCTTGCCTCGGGTCACAACGAGCTACAGCGAAGGCTGTTTTGCGGTTCTGATCCAATCGGAAGAGCAGGTCAAGCGCAACCCCAAGGCCAAATGAAACATACATAGACAGACAGACCCGCCTGGACCCATCAGGTATAGTCATCCTACCTTCATCTACTGGACTAGTATCTGACTAGCTCCACAAGCTCCACAAGTAGAGGCCCAGGCTGGTGGTGAGTTCGAAAAGTCCATTGAACCTTTCTACTTTCAGCCTTCAATGCTCAAATCCCCCCCCCCAAGGCGATGCCTCCAAATGCAACCAAACCGCAGTTCTCTTTTAAAGCTCCTACAGGATTCTCATCACAAATGTGGCGAGGGAGCTCACAAGACTCCTCCTGCCTCTTGAGATGCTGAGACCCTCGTGCGCATCTAAATCCAACCAAATCGAACAAAGCGGCCACCTAACCCCCCACTCGTCCAGTAAGTCACTGCTGTATCCTGAGCGTCGGGCTCAGGAGTGGTGCGGGTGCCAAAACATCACTGCTGAATCCAGCGTCGAAGAAGATCCCCGCGCCGTTCTGCGAGCACGAGCACCGGCGGCCCGTACCAGCAGGTGAGCACAAGGAAAGCCCCACTAAAAACGCAACACCCGGAGCCTGCTCAGCCCACAAATGGCTTGGCATTCGTCATCACATGGATGAAAAAAATATGTACCAACTAGGCAGCTGACTGTTCTGATCTTCCTTCATCCCAAGCCGAAGGGGAAGTTGAATCTCCATTCCTTCAGGTCTGACGACTGCCCTTGGTTTCCTGGAGACCTCCGTCTGAAACACTTACAGCAAAGCTGATAGACAGAATTTCTGCTACACCCAGCGCACACCCAGCGCCCGACTTCTCTCTTGGACGGGACAAGTCCATCCAAATGGCTCAATCAGTAGATATCATTAGCGTTGGACGGTGGACTCTTCGAGCATGTTCCAGCAAACGAACTATCCATTGTTCCCCACCCATGCCGTTCACGGTACCCGACAGAGCCTGCAGCTTGGTCAGCACCATCCCCTTGACCTCCTGCCCCACCTTGGCCTCGGACCTCAGACGCGAAGGACTCGATGTCTGCAGGATCCGAAGGAGTGGAGTTCCACCCAACCCGACCAGTCACGCCCAGTCGAGTTGGAGTCGTTGGGGTTCAGTTCGACCTGGTGGGATGTCCAGAACGTTTCGGTGCCTAACCTCCCTCATTTACTCCTTCGGTCCTTTTGATCTGAAGGTGAAGTCGTCTGTTGGGAACACCGAAACAGGTGCTGTGCTGCCTCTAAGACGGTTATTCGGTGTAATTGAACTCGAGTCAGCTCATTAGCTCCGGCTCAGTACCGCCGTACCGCCCGAAAAAAATTGCATCTGAGCTGCGACAAAGGCCGCGTGGTGACTTCAATCTTCTCACCATCAATCTTTGCAATACGAAGGCCTTGGACCTTCTGCCCCTCTTGCAGCATGGCCAAAGCGGGACGTGCTGGGACGGCGGACGAGGCTGGCGGTGTGTGGGGCTCCAAAAAGCGGTTTCTGTTTCTAATGAAATTGCTTGCGGGCGCCTTGTAGTTGGAGAGCTCGTCATCTAGCTGGGCTGTGAAGCACAGGGCATCTCGTTCTCCGCCAATGTCGAAGAAAACACCGTACCTATGAACGATCAAGCAAAACCGGTGTCGTTATTCTGCAGACCCGCTTAAATTGAAGAAGACTCGAAAACAGATTTCACTTATAAGGGAGCAAAAACACGACTCCTGAGCAGCAATGCCCAACTTGAGCGGCGCACTGCTGGTTGACCCGTGCCACAGTGCCTCAGTGGCTTGTGTCAGTCTTTTTTCGGCTGCAAGAGTCACATCCAAATTCTTCATATTGTGCCGATACTGAGTTGATCTGACAAAATCATCATATCTATCACACCCATGGCTCGTGACGGATGTTGGTAGATTCGGCATGTTTGTCCTGTACTCAATGGTCCTTACATGCCATCAGCACTTGCTGCCGGTGCGCCTGTGACTGTCTGGCCGACCGTGAAGCTGGAAGAAGGGGCTGGAGCTTTCACGACCACGCCCACCACACCCACAGTCACCTGGCGAGACATCGCTCACTTGGTTGGGGGCCCCTGGTCCACGTCCGGCACGTCCTGCTTCTTTTCGGGACACCACGAGAGGTCTCGTGGAAACACCAGTGGATAGTGGATGGTCCTCAAGGACTGGGATCGTATGCGGGAGCTCGAAGAGGATCGCATGCTGGATCGTGGAGAGACCGAAAAGGCAACCCTTGTGAGGGCTCTTTTGGACCATGTTGAATCCTCCAAACTCAGAAGTCACATGGGAAGATTAGAAGTGGAAGTCCCTCTCTTGGAAGATGAGGCTCGGTCTTCTAGAATTTTGATGCTTTGCATTTGCACATAGAGGTGACCTCGCTCACGCTTTTGCTACTCTTGCATCCCAAAGAGTGTCAATCTTACATCCTTCCACAGGACCGGTGCCTTGTCACCGTCGATGCTCACGATTTCCAGCTCTACCTCCTTCAGAGGAGATATATAAACAATACGTGAAAATACAGAAAATCATCGAATCGGCATCGAATCTTCACATATCTTCACAAAGGCTACCAATTGTCTCCCTGCAATGTGTCTGGCAACACTGGAGAATTGCATTTCTTTTGTTGCAATGTATCCGCCTTCAAAGTTGCCGCTGGCAACATGTCTCTCTTACTGCGCTGGAAGATTCTGAAAGCAACATTGCTGTGGCCAAGGTGTTATATAATTGGGTTAGAACCCCAAGATCCGTGAAGCAAATAGAAGCCAAAAGAACACAAACCTGAGCTGCCGGTCCAGTCCATGGGCCCAATTTGTTGAAGCGCCAACTCCTCTCCTCATCCCTCTTATAATCAGAGGGTTTCTTCGTGAGCCTCGCCGAAGGTGCCAAGGCATCCCTGGAGCGCTGGCCGATGCCAATGGAGCCATCGAAACGGGTGAGCTTGGTCCCCCAGTGCACATTTGGTGGATGTCTACCATCAAGAAATCAACGGATGATATTCCCCCCACTCTGGAACTGCATGAATTTTCTTGTAACACGTCACTTGAAATCCCTGTCCACCCAAAGCAGTTCTGCGGACCGATCCGCTTGGCCCCCCACGGCGTGGACTGACCAGGCAGAGTCGGGGCCGGGGGGTGGGGCGACCGAAAAAAGGAGGCGCCGGCCTCGGGAGGCCAATGTCAAAGAACACGCCGTAGGTTTGGACGGCGCGCACCTTTCCCGTCACCTGGCGGGTGGGTGGAAAATCTCGACTTCGGACTGGAGGGGAGGAATTCTCGGCCACCGGGGGGTGTTCAGCGGGGCGGGGCGACATCGTCGTAAAGGCAGAAACCGGAGGGTCAAGGGCAAGGGGTCACAGCTGGGTGCAATCAGAGGCTCTAACTTGGATGAGGGCTGGCTTCAGTTGGATTCCACCATTTGGGAGTGAGTTATCCGATTGATGGACGACGATGAGTGCCGCGGGTGCCGGCGGGCATTTGAATCCACCAGTCAGTTAAAAGAAATCGCCTGGGTCCGCAGGTGAAGCACGTGAACCGAACACCAAAGGTCCTTCCATGGTGCCGGGCCTTTCGGCTTCGGTGTTCCAAAAAGAGACACCACGTCAGACACCACTACGAGAAAGGTACAAGTCTGGACTCAGTAATAGACGGCCTAAAGCCCACCCAGGGAGGGGCACCTTCACCTGATTCGGAGACAGAGACAGGCATAGACAAACAAACCTCACATGCGGCGCATTCCCACTGGCGAGAGCCGCGCGCCACCCTCCTTGTCACCCACCGCTTTGGACTGAGGCAGCTCCGAAAGCGTCACCCTGGCAGTTCCCGGGTGAAGTGGGAAGGGAGTCATCGAGTCATCACCAAAGCACGATTTAGCTGCTTGGACGGGCGAAAGGGATAGATGAAAAATCCGGATGCCGCTTTGGGTGGGCGGTTGATTCTTTCATTCCATACTTCCGCTCGGCCAATGAACTTGCAATCGTCCCACCACCAAAACTTCCGCTTCTCCGGTGGACACGGTTCCTCTCTCTCCGTCTTCCCCGTGAAAATCCACCGAAGCGAAGAAACACGGACCCGGTGTTTCACGAGCTTCGGGGACGTTCGGCGACGCCTGATCTTGCGTGAGGCGGGGTCGTCGCCGGTGGAGACCTCGCAAGACCGGAGGGATGGAGACCAGGTTGCTGGTCACGGGGGAAGGGCCGTTGGTGGTCGTTCGTACGCCTCCACACTCAGGTTCCTACCACATCTTGGGAAACCAACAGCCAGAAGATGAGCCGAACTCATGCACACCACAGGGACGAGAAGACATGAGGCTCGACCATTCGTCAACTCGCCGCCTCGAAGATCTTCAGCCCCGTGATCTCATCTCCCGCTTTGTATTCCTTATCCTCAGCTTCGCAAGCAGCACTCTCCTCCTTTTGCTTACAAGAAATTCCACAATAAATTCAACAAATCTTTGCACCGGGCCTTGGGAACCATGTTTTGCGGAAGCAAGGCATCCTTGGGCGGCTTTTCAAGCCACTGTGACGGACTTGGTGTCGAGAGGACAAGATCAAGAAGCTTTGGTTCGTGTTGATACGAAGTGGTGGCGAGAAGGACACCAAGCACAAACGACGTGGCCTTCTCCGCGCCAATATCGATGTAGAGGCCAATCTTCGCCACTCTGGTCACTGTGCCACTTCTCCTTAGCTGTTAGAACAGTTCAAAGGAGCTTTCCCTAGTGAAATGAGATTGTTTGAACTCATACCATCAACCAACCCCTTCTTATATAGTCATCATCACCCAACTCCGTCAAAAAGTAAGGCAAGGGTCTCTCTTGGAGGCCCTGGTCTCCGGAAGAAATTAGCCAAATTAGCCTCTTTCGAAAGGAGCGAACCCCCTGATATCCACCTACTTTCTCTATCTATAGAATCTATAGACTGTACTACTGTTAAAAGAAGATAAGACCGTAGCCCACTCCTCGATTTGCAGTTGCTGCCGCTTCTTCTAGGTTAATATTTCTGGAAGCGCTACTGGTCCTTCCACGGTCGCTTTTGCCTGCATCGCCGACCCATCGAGGGCCACGAAAACACACCGGCCACTCCCCAGGCGCTCGGGCTCTTCACCGACACTGAGATCCTCCAAGGGCGTCTTCCCCTCAGCCTCAGCCTCACGACAAAGAAAACTCCTGACCCGTCGGAACCAACGAGAAAACATGGGAAAACAACCTGCGTGCGTTTCCAGGGCTTTCATGACAACACGTAGATCCCCTCTGAAGTTCTTGGATCGGGAGACCCCCAAGACAAGTGTTTTTCCACAATTTTCCCTTCTTCCAGGTCCTTGCCTGGGAGGTCTCCCTAATCCACACCGTTTCATCCACTACCACCGGTCGTGCTTCGACGTCGACCAGTGGCACTCCGTTTGCCCGAAGCACTGGCCTGCAGGACGGTACGAAGACTGCGAGGTCTCCTTTCGGTGTCCAACGCTTCACGAAAGCAGCAGGTGAAAATCGCAAAGAAAACCCCGGCGTTTCCAAGAATGGTCCTCTGACCAAAGCCCAGTAAGAGGATACAGTATATAGATGAAATACTACTATCAGCCTTGCAAGCTTGTGTACAGCTCAAGTGGATTGATTGTCTATCGTACCCCAAAAGAGCTGTTGGTCCTTCATGGAAGTTTGATCAAGTTTAAACTACAGCAAGTCCAAACAAAACTTTAGCAAAGGTATGCTTCAAGCATTCTGACCCATGCCCATACAAGCACTGCCAGATGGCCCAATAGGTCCTGCAAAGAACATCTTAAGTCCTATTGGCTATTTGTGGCCAGTTGTAGACAGCACGGAACAGCCTTTGCCTTGGGGTGTGAGGTTCTCAAAACGAAGCTACAGAACTTCGGCCATGGAACCCTTGCATGGATTAGTGGTCCTTTGCATGCTGGCCGCTTTCGCAAGGAGTATCAGTGCAGAAGCACCGAAGACCAGTCGGCCTGCCAAAGGTCAGAATTTTAGTTGCAAGAAAAAAGAACAAAAGCACAGAAAAGCGGGGCAATGCTGTGGCAGGTGTTTGAACATGACAAGAGTTCTTGCTTGTCTCCTGGGTGAGACAAAAAGGCAAAAACACTATCGAATCTCTGCGACGAGGGTCAAATCTAGGCGGTCGGATCCGGTTCTGGTGCAAATGCCATGAAAGAAACAGCAGCATCAAACACTGAAGAATCTTGCGGTAGAGTTGGGGCGGAAGTTCTGCTGCACGCCGAGAAACGCAGCAGAGAGATAGAACGAGACGAAACACGCCGACAGCTGTCGGAAGAGCTGTCAAACCATAGACACGGCATCTCGCAATGTTCTGCGAGCATCAAGAATCAAGCCCCGTGCCCTAGGATTTTCCTCCAAATCTTTCACTTCTCAACAGACCAATAGAAAGGCTTCCCTCCGAGAAAATCCTCTACACTCCGCAATTCATCGCAATTCATCAAAAGGCCTGCATCCACCAGGTTGGCTGCAAGCTAATTTGGGTGTCAAACTGCCGTCTTCTCGGCTTCTCCCAACCTGCATGGTTCTGCTCCTCAAAGTCTAAGGTGTTGGCTCTCGCGCCCCGCAGGGCGGATCCAACTGCGCGGAAGGACGGGAAACAGCGGGCGATGGTGTGTTGGCTCTGGGTGAGAAAATGGCGCTCTGTTCAACTCTTCTCCCGTCAAGATCGATGGCCTGTTGGAAGGCCGGCGACACCGGACATGGGCCCCACGAAGGCATCGCGACACACCTGAGCTTCGGGGCCAAACACATCCCAACATCCACACCGAGGCGGCGGGCGGCTGTTCCCGCCGGTCCCAGTTCCCGCTTTTGGGGAGCGCCTCGTTTTCCAGTGATTCCCAGGGAATCCGCCCGTCCGTGGACATGCGTTTACTAGTTGAGCTGGTCAAGAAAACCACTCAAAACTTGGTAATTAGAGTGGATTTGCCAGCCACCGGATACCCATGTCCCCCGCAGTGACGAACCTTGAAAGCCGAAAGCTTCTCGGAGCGATAAGCTTATCACTGACAGATCCAGCAGTTCCCAGCCGGTGTCGAGAACCGGCCAAGGCAAGAACTTCCATTCTGAGCCGGTTCGTGAATCTTCTAGTGCAGCTTGACCACCGTGAAGCCGTGGAATGCCGCGAGCGCCACGAGGAACAGCACACCTGATGGTGGCAGGATGCGAGAAGCAAACCCCGCCAACCGGCCCAAAACAACATGTGGGTGTACATCTTAATAGGGGAGACCCCCTGGCCCGATGGGTAGACTTTGTGACGAACTTAGGCCTGTTTGTGTGTGTTTGGACCCCCCGTGCCTGAGACTATTCAGGAATCCTGAAACTATTGCCAGCTTAGGTAGAAACTATTTCTAGACTAGTAGGCATAGATCACATAAAGGCACCTCCCGAACCTTCCAGGGGAGGAACCGGGGTCGGTGCTTTGTGAGGTTTCGAAAAACTTTGGGAACTCATACACTGTGGAGTTGATAGGGCTGAGACCTTCCAAGGAACAGTAGTTACAGCATCACGGTGATGTTCCCAACATGGCGTCCGGATTTGCTCAAAGGGGAGACCCCAGTAAGAAGTATACCGCTTTCTTCAGTTCTACACAAAGAATGGAGATGAATGTACAGAAGATCAAAGATAGCTGCGGGAGTTCAACAACTCCCCATGCAAAGTAGCTCACAGCTGCTCTCCCTATTTGAGCTACACACCGATGTCAACTCCGCCTCCACAAACAAAATGTCCACCAGTTCGTCCACGGTCAACCGTATCAAAATGAGACCACCGAGTACGAGTCCCTGGTCTGCAAAAATCACCGACACCATCCGACACCTGTTTTTCATGTCGAATAATGATTCATAAACCCCATATGAAGCAATCTTACGATCCATGTCTGTGGGGGTGATTAAATAATCAAGATTCTACATGATCCGTTTTTCAGGCAGAAGTTCTGTGACCGTGCCCGTCTGCAAGCACTCAAGGAGACTGGCATCTTCCAGTCGCGCCTGGGTTGAGGAGGCTCTTCCCCGGTCGCCCCGGGGCCATCATGATGAAGGACCTTGAGAGCGACCCGCTCAACGAATCTTCGGACTGTCTAAAGTTTGGGGACCTACGTGGACAATATTGGAACTGATGGTCAAGAAGACGTACCGGGATGGTTTTACATCTCAATATAGGGAACTATCTTGATCAACAGTCTAAAAGAGGGTGGCTGGTCGACCCGGTTTGTTCTCTACACCCCTTCATAGTTGAAGAATTTGTATTCGAACTGAAGCGTCGGGTTTCTAGGGTCCATGCCCACTCAGCCACGGAGTAGATCTGTGAACCAACATATGGCCAAAGGCAATCAATATCACTGACGGATGAGTCATGCACAAATGGCCCATGCCCGCAAAGCAACTCGAACACACAAATATGCACCCTCTTTTTGAGAGAATTGTTCCCATTTCCGAGTGATGATTCATAAGAAGTGTGAACATGGTAACTTCGATATGTGATATGTCACAAGAGAGAAACCACCTATTAAATCAGGAACAAACCAAGAACTGACAAGGAACAAACAAACGCTACAATATGTTCAATGACACGCTATCTGTATCAAAGTTAATGTAAATTATGATCCCGTTTCAGACCTAAGTCCATTTCTACTTCTGGGGTTCCCTGATTCCAAAACCCTGGAACACCTTTCATTGGTAGATGTCCGCTGTAGGGAAATTCCCGAACACGCCACATTACATATACGCAAAAAACCGCCGACTCCGTGCTGCTGCAAGCAAAAGCGCGCTCGGACAGGGTATCTTCGTGACTTGTTATGGTCATTGGTTCTTGCAGGGTGTTTTGGAGGCTGCAAAATCGGACTGTTCAGGTGAAATGCTGAGGTTTTTTTGTTCTCAACCACTGCGCGGTTTCAGCCATTGATTTCATCTCTCAAACGTGGTGTGCCTGGTTAAAGTTGAAAAACAACTAAACTAAACCACTCCAGCCGCCCATCTGAACAAAAATTGGTCGCACTGACCTTCAAGAAGTTCGGTACTTGTGCGCGGCGCTGGTGCCATAAGTGACACATCAGAAGCCTTGCTCCTCCAGCTTCACGCTCAGGTCTCCACTGCAACCCCTTTCCATTCTTGGTTTCCTTCAGGTAAATCCTGTGGTGTAATGTGTTGCTCTTGCCTGCGCCCGTGAACAAGCCAAGACCATTTCCAAGCCCCGTTAAACAAGCCAAGGCACTTCGCAACAAACAATTCCTGAACGAACTGTCAACAACTGGCGAGCTGAAGCACTTAAACGTTTCAACCAAGATGGACCTGGATGTGGGAACAATGCTTGCTGCGCTTAGCTTGGAAGCCGCGGCCGCTATGGTCTTTGCAGCGGGAATCATTTGTGGCAGCCTGCTGACCTGCTGCTGTCTGAGTCGGCGTCGTGAGCATGCTAATTCAGAGTCGTTTAAAGAAAGAACCTGCCACGGTGAGTAGTGTCCCATTGCCCAGTTCCATGGTGCAGTGTGAGAAGGTTTACTTCCCAGTGAGTGGGAGCAAGGTTCACTTGAATCCGTCTTGCTCAGGCATGGTTGCACCAATGTCGAAAGACTTGTTTTCGAAATGTCTGTCTGTCCTCACTGAAGAAGAATAAGAAGGCTTAATGTCAGCCTGTTGAGCCGGGCGAAATGTCCAAGAAGAGGTGAAGAAATCCATTTGTCGGATGGCCACCTCGCTCGTGTTTGTTGTTTTGTTTGGCTTTGTTGTTTTGTGTTGTTTGGTTGGTGTTCTGAATGGGAAACTGCCGGACTTTAACACTGTAGTTTGTTTCTTGATGTTTTGAAAAAGTTTTTTAGCGTTTTCTAATGTTTAGAAGTTTTTTGTAAGAGTTGCTTGTGTGTAGCATACAGATGTACAGTCTTTGAACCGACTGTGTTACTTTTGGCTCAAGTGTGAGCAAGAGAGCGCGAGGGAGTGCACGGGGTTAGCTTTAGTTGTTGTAGTCTTGAAGACTTTCGAGAGTGTGAGAACGAGTTTTGGAGTGTACCGGACTCATCTAGAGAGCCTGCTGTGAGCTTAAAAATCCAGGGGAAATGTAGTAGTGTAATGTACCGTAAGGTCTGCTACCCACGTTTTTCGATACTGACACCCGTGAGCCATCTAGCAATCCCTTCCCAGTCAGCATCGCACTCTTATACTGGCTGCTCTGCTGGTAGGGTCTGTCGTCTTGTTGGGTGTCAGGGTAGCCGTCATAATAGTATTGCCGTAGCTGATGTCTATCCATGAGTGTGAGCTCCTGTTTGGATGAAAGGAGGTACCATCCAATGCGCATCATGGCAGCCGCTCCTGTGTGCCTGTTCTGCTCGATTCTGCCTCGGATTCATTTTGCGTTCGTCTTGGGTGGGGGATGTTTTGCTGTGGCAACATCCGACCACAATGGAACCTCTATGCGAAGCAGCATCCTAGCTGATGAGGGGAACGCCATCGACTGTCCCAGCGTGGGATCGAGCGCTCCCGATCCGAAAGCTCTGGCAGCCCACTGCGTGTCAGGCATCGCAGGCTCACCCTCATAGGCAATGGTTTTTCGGTAAGCACCGACCACCAGGTAGGGATTGTCTTGTAGCTGGTCCTTGGTCGTGCGGTAGCCTAATCCAGCGTCCAGCGTCGCAGGTCGGAAGTGGTTCTGGCCAATTGACTGGACCAGGCTCTGGAGCACCTGCACAGGGAAGTAGACATACATGTCATTAATTGGGAGTTCCTGCTGTCCATGTATCATCCCCCTTGCAAAGGACATGATGACAGTCTGCATGAGCGTCAGAGCATTTACTTCGCCTGCCGGGTCGTTCACCTGCTTGGCTGGGTCGGCCTTCTTATCAGCAGCACGCTTGTCCGCAAGTAACTTGTTTATATTGCAGGCACAGCACACCGAGCAGAAAGCAAGCAGGCCATATTGCCAGAATTGGAAGTCAGCATATAGGGCTAGGTGCGCCTGGTCAACAAAAGTGCATTGTGGGTGGCCATGGGCCAGGAAAGCGAACAGGTTGGCAAGCGGCGCTGCTAGTGCATTACAGATTACCAACAAATCTCCTACAAGATCTGCGTTCACCTGGTCCGGGATTTGTTATCTTTTAAACAAATTCTGCTTAGACAAACAATAATTCACATGTTAAACAATATTTTTTGCACGGGTCGAGGCGCTATGTGTGCAGAGGATGCACAAGTCACCTTAGGCTAGTAAAGAGAGAGATACGAACCAAGCAGCAACCCGAAACCAGAAAAACGAACCCAAACCAACAAAACAAACCCACCCAAAAGCGCAAGGTTCGTACCTCAAGTTGGCTGCGTCAGCCAGTAGAAAAGAGTGAAACAGGTGAGACATAGGGGCAATGAATTCAGGGTTTGCACTCTATGAGGTTCCATCACTCAGAGCACGGTGTCGCAGGGCATGGATGAGCAGTGCAAAATCCGAAAACCAAGACAGGTCAGAACACCCTTCTCAACCTCACAACTGTCACCATATCCACGAGGAAATGGCCGAGGAGATTGCCAGAGCAGGTTGCGAGGCACTTACGGCTCAGGGAAAACAACTGAGTCAACTGTCGAAGACTACAAATCAACGAAAGCCAAAGACAGTGAAGCCCAAGACAGACAGTGTGGTTGTGGGGTGCAAGTAAGCACCGTGCCGGCCGGACAGCATCTCCCCCACAACGGAGGAGAAGGCAGCCTTGCAACTCAGCAATGCGGCGGTGACTCCAAAACAGCTATGCCACGGGAGCCACAGAAAGGCAAAAGTTGCAAACTGTCCACAGAGAACTTTGTTGAACTTTGTTGAGCTGCCGGCAGGCGCAATGGCAGGAGGATCTTGAGTATCGATTGACGCCATGTAGGCGTGCCACTCTGATGCATTCTTGAAACACGCAAGCCCCATGAACTACGTGAAACAGGGTGAAACGCCGTTATCCTATGTCCTAGTCGCTATACAGATCTGTACTCTTTGTATCCATCCAGGACCGCCACTAGGGTGGCAGCCTGGGCACTGTCTAGCTACTCAGTGTTGCTGGACGATGTCATTTGGCATGTTCATGTTATTGACAGGACCTGCACGTGGGCGCAAGCCTGAGCAGTTAGTCCTTGCGCAGCTCCTCGTAAAAATCGTCAGCCCACCCCTCACTGCTATTGCTTCGCTTCGGTGGGAGGAGGTGGATCCA
Source organism: Porites rus (assembly GCA_964035705.1). Taxonomy (NCBI): domain Eukaryota; kingdom Metazoa; phylum Cnidaria; class Anthozoa; order Scleractinia; family Poritidae; genus Porites; species Porites rus. The sequence continues at coordinate 5,667 of CAXIVM010002277.1, read as the reverse complement.
CCTCGGGATGTCCAATTGACTGCATTTGTCAAAGGCACTGGATTCCGCATATGGCCCTCTCCAGGTAGTTCTGGCTTCTGGTTTGTGAAATGTGCACAGTTGCGTGCACCCTGCAAAGGCTCGTCGAGCAACATACAGCAAGGCTGGTGGGGCGTGTACCTCACGCAGCGACGTGCAGTTCAAAAAGGCCTCTCGTCCAATACGCCGCAGCTTGTTGGCAAGACTGAGCCGCTCCAATTGCGAGCAGTGTGCAAAAAGGTGGACCCCAAAATCTCACTAATATCTGTTCGTGAGAGGTCTACTAATTGCAATCGTTTGCAAAGCTCACAGGCAGCAGGTCCTATCCAAGTGAAGTCCGCTGGCAGGTGTAACGAGACGATCCCAGCCTCCAAGAAACAGCACTCGGGCAGGCAACGTGTCAAGTTTGCAGGTTTCTTTTTGCACGTGTCGAGGGGCTATGTGTGCAGGTTATGCACAAGTCACCTCAGGCTAGTAAAAGAGGGAGAAGTCAACCGGCCAACAGGAACAGGCAAACAAACAAACACCCAACCAAACAAACCCCAAAACCACAGCAACCAAGCAAGGCATGGTTCACTTCTCGAAAGGCTGAGACAGCCAGAGATTGGTGAAACAGATATCTGTCAGGCAGCAATGAATTCGTCCCTTGCGCTCAGTTCGTCTTCATCAGAAAAGTGCACAATTACATCGAACGAGGGTAGAAATTCGGCTGCGAAAGTCACTGTCATGGGCGACAAGGGGGGCGAAACCATCGCCCTTCATGTTTCAGTAGAGAGACAGCATTGTCAGGCATTAGGTAGCCGACACTCTATGCACGGTGGACGAAAGGTGGCACACAAGACAGAATCGGCAATCATCATCTGACGGATATTGCGACTCAAGGAAAACAGCTGGATCATCATCAAACGAAAACTTCAAATCGTCGAAGGATGAGCCCAACGGAGCCATTCAGACAAGGCTGCAACCAACCGAGAGCGTATGTCGAGACACCACGACCCACACCCCCCCGAAGGGGGGGAGAGCACGAGGGATGCAACGGCAACATCCACAAACAGCTTTGCAAAGGGAAGTTGCAGAAAGGCATTGTTCTCGCATCTCTCCAAGGGCCAACACGGGTCAACGCGATGGCCCAGACGCATTCATCTTGTTGTTCAAATTTTGCAGAGTACCTTGCGACCACATATCCTTTGCGCTTTCTTTCAAATTCCTGCGCCATTGGAAGCATTCATAGAAACGTGCAAGGCCCCTAGTACTACGTGAAACAGTGAAACTCCGCTATCCTATGCGCTTCGCGCTGTACAGGCTGTACAATCTGTACTCATCCAGGACTACCACTAGGGTGGCAGCCTGGGCGCTGTCTAGCCGCTCAGTGTGCACGCGCACCCACCAAATTGCTGGCTCTTGCATTGGTCATAGTAGGACCAGCACATGGGTGCAAGTCTGAGCTATTGGCTTAGCTTAACATTTCAATGCCCCTACGCATTTCTGTATGGAATTCATCCACCCATCTGTCCTTGGCATTTGCCGGGAGGAAGCGAATCCATTTTGGTGTGTCCAATTGTTGACAATTCTCAAAAGCATTGGCCCGAGCATAAGCTCCTCTCCAAGTCGTACTTTTGCCAGTTTTGTGGAAAATGCGAAGTTGCGCGCAGCCCGCAAAGGCTCGTCGAGCAATGTACAATAAGGTAGGTGGGATACATACCTCTTCCAGTGCAGTACACTTGGCGAAGGCTTCTTGTTCAATTCTTCGTAACTTACTGGAGAGACTAAGTTGTTGCAGGTGCAAGCAATGTGCAAAGGTAGATCCAAGATCTCCGTAACTTGGGTTCGGGGAAAGATCTACTGACTGGAGCTGCAGACATCGCTCGCAGGCTGCAGGCCCTATCCAGTTAAAATCTGGTGGCAGGGAGAGCGAGACGAGCCCCGCCTCCAGGAAGCAGCACTCGGGCAGGCACCTGTATAGGTCAGTGGGGTCATACTCAGTTTGTTCGAAGTTAAGACGCCGCAGCGCAGTGCACTTCTAAAAAGCTCGTGGGCGAAATTGCGCCCGCGGGGCTAGTTGATTCGTGGAGTCACTGCTAGTTCCTAGCTGTAAAAGCGTGCAGCATTCTTCAAACACCTTAATTCCGAATTGCTTGCATCCTGGCGCAAGCACAGTTCGGAGTGCATGACTTCTGCGAAAGACTCCATTCTGCAGAATAACTACTGTGCTCGGTAGGTGAACCACTTGAAGTTGCAGACAGCTCCTCCAAGCGGCTTCTCCAATGATGCGGATACCTGCTGCAACCTGGACATGCCTGACCTCCATATTATGCGAAAAAGCATGTGGTAGCACTATGTCAGTGGCACTGCACGGGACTCGGAGGGCTCTGACTTTGTTTTTCAGCTGCCCCTTATGTTCCGCTTCCACGAAAGACTGACGAACTACCAGGTTGAAACAGTTGTTGTCACGCAAGGTGTCCCAAATTGGGCCAACCAGGCGTTTGCGGGTATCTTTGCGAAACCAAGCTCACAGCCAAAGGTGCTGCTCTCTCCAATGTAGGGGAGTTGCTGAAGCACTGCATTTTCGAACTCGTTGAGCCTGTCAAATTCCTGCAATTCTACTGTTACTGTGAGCTGCATTTCTTCTCCAGCAAGGGTGATCAAGATGAGATGCATGACTACCGATCTTTCTTCGCTCCCTCGGGAGCTACATAGAGACATGAGGTCTTCGACCATTGCAGGAGCCCTGTGTCTAGATGATACTACTGAAGGCTTGAGCCCGGGAGCACTGGCAACAGCATAGATATAACTGCCACACTTGATAGAAACAGGGAGCTACTATAGTCGTACGTAGGGACGACTACTTGGGTAGCCGCCCTAATGCGGTCCACACTCCAGAAGTACTATTCTCATGTGTGATGGCTAGGCGGGACCATCCAATCAGTTCCATCCGGAGGGATGCAATGGAGCCACCCTGGCGTGTCTAATGCATGACAGTCCTCAAAAGCATTGTGGGCCGCATAAGGGCGCCTCCAGGTGGTTTTCCTGCTTCTCCTGTAGGCAAGGTGTGCTAGCTTGCTGCAACCCCCAAAGGTCCTATGTAGCGAATTTGTTCAGGAAGGGCGATACTGCTCAAGGCAGTGCACCCACAAAGGCTTCTGCTCTAATTTCTCGCAGGCTGGGCGGTAGAATCACCTTTTGTAGCCTTGGACAGTGCGAAAAGGTATGCGTGTGCAAATGATCAAGTTTTGTACTGGAGATGTCCACGTGGGAGAGTTGTTTACAGTTTTCAAAGGCCCTATGGCCAAGGAAAATGGTCTCCTCGCCCAGCGTGACACATCTAATCCCTGCCGAGTGAAAACTGCCATGCGAAAGGCCACGGGGGGCCGATGGTGTGACTATGTCTGTCCTTGCACACACCTGCGGGAGGTGAATCTGACTCAACTTGGCGCAGCTTTCAAACACACAAGGCGCTATCACCGCTCCATTGGCGAGCCGGCAAGGTTTGGTGATGATTTCCACTTTTTCTAGAGCACAACATTCGGAGAAAAGTCGAACACCAAAAAAGACACAGCCTGGCATTTCTGCAACCTCTGAGCGATTGACAGTATCGCCACGCTTGCAGATCTACAGTATGGAACCCAGATTCCATTTGGACATGCCTGAGTCGTGTAAGCGAGAAAAAGGCTTTAGCCGGGAGGACACCCATGTCGTTGACAGGAACCCAAATAGCTTTGGGAAGAGCTTCATACACGTCTCTCTGGAAAGGTGTTTAACTGGCTAAGCGCAGGCAGGTGTTCAACCAGGTAGTCTTCGAGCATTTCCCAGTTGTGATGGATGCTTAATGGAACTACAATTTGTATCTCATTACCAGCCATTGTAGTGAGGAGGAGGGGACAAGTACCCCACTGCGTAGCAACGGAATGTTAGCCATGGCCAAAGGCAGGCAATGCCGGCATCCGGTCTTGACCTGTAGCTATTTTGAGCCAGCAGCGAGGGTCAAGACTTGCCAATTTATTGCATTTCTCTTGGGATGTTCCCCTTTCCCAATGAAGGAGGATTCCTGGCTGCCCAGTAGTAGGATAATGGTCGAGAGCAGCTACCTTGCTCAGGACAGTATCTTGGGATACTGCCTGCCAGCTAGGCTGTGTTGGCCTATGACCCATCGGGGGTGCATCTACAGATTCTTGCCACTCAGAAGAGCTGGAGGTACTCGATTGTTCCAAGCCCTGCCCCTGGGCTGGGCTAGGGTGAGTGACCTGTTCTGATACAGTGTCAGGAACTACAGGATTGTTTTGATTAATTGTCCCATAGTATCCCTGTCTCATTCGCGCAGTATTGAATGCCTCAGTTACCTGGACGTAACCTGCATGGCTCATCCAAAAGACTTGATCTTGCCATGTTGCAGCAATGAGGGAGTTCGGATGTGGCTGAGCATAAGGCTTCCTGGTCTTGTCCTCTTCATCCGCAGGATAGCCCCACCGAAACCAGCCATGGAGTATGTTTCGAGGGGTCATCGTTAGCGTTCGGTTCTTAGAGAGAATATTCCAGTTGGTTCTTGAGATGACCACTGCTAGTCCGGTAAGGAGCCATTTAGAAATAATCTCATATTTGTTGCCTACGCTCCTTTTGGAGTAGGTTTCTTTGGCTCTGCTGCTGAAACGGGTATGGCCGAACCGGTATCTACAGGTGAGGCGCAAGCTTCTGGACACAAGGAAAACTACCAGGAAAACGTTGAAGCTGCGTCCGCTCCTGAGAGTGACGAAGAGGATAGTGAAGAAGACACCTACGTGGTCCCAGCGGGACAAGGGAGCTTCTCCTTCCAACAAGGTCTACTCCTCTTTGAGTCACCTCGAGCTACGACTAGCCCGTCTGCCACGTTGTGCCATACCGGCACCTCTAACCGAAAAATGCTTCTGCAAGAGGACTGGATCGAGACCATTTGCCCGAAACTCCCATCAAGGAGGCCTTGTTCATATGCGTAAGCCAGACGAGGCGTTTCTGGAAACGCCGGATAGTCATTAGAGACCCATTGACCCTCATATGATCCAACAATAATGTATGGGTTGTTGGCCTCATTATCGGAGTTGTGTTTGTAGCGCTTCCCTTCCTCTGGAGTGACGTCGCGGAAGCGGAGAACCCCATGCTTTCAACAAGCTTGTGGATCAACTGAACAGGGAGGTTTTCGTGCAAATGGTAGATGGGCAGGTCTGGTTTGCCGAGGCACAGATTCCGGCCAAAGGACATTACCACTGTTTGCATAAGCGAAAAAGCATTGCGGTTGGACTCCAGCGCCGGAGTTGCATTTTCATCTCTTGGACGAAATGCCGGGATACCTCTTGCTTCCACAGTTTTGGCCTCACACGTTTTGGCACTAAAGGACAGCAGCCCATACAGCCAGAAGTCTGGATCCGCATACAGGGCCAGCCCTGTGGGTCAGGCTGCTTGTCATTTGTTTGCTCAGGCCGAAGGAATGCAAAACAGAGATGCCAGCTGACTTGCGGTTGCTCCACAAATGACATCGAAGTCTCGTCGTACCTCCCGCACAACTTCACGTGGCAACTGATTGAAAGGGCACCTCTGAAGCTCAACTCAGCCAGACGCCGGTAGAGTGTGACTCGCAAGAGTACTCCTACATGTCGCAACTGCGCGCTGAGGCGTGCGAGC